>WBZZ01004177.1:20000-35000 GCA_019918135.1 Paulinella micropora | reverse complement strand
TCTCTGGCTAGTATGTAAACGTGATGTTTTCTTGATAGCTGTCCAAGGCAGAACTGCCCATGCCTGATTTGCAGGTATGTTTGTTGAGTTCAGATCACAATTTGTTAATCCAGTTATGTTTTTGTCTCTGGTAGTAGGCTGCAAGCCAATTGGCTTTGCAGCCGCTTGCAGAGTCGACTGATGGGGGAACTGCTGTTGGGGATGCTTCTGTATCCTTCATGGATGAAGGTTACGTGCAAGACCTAACCGCGTGCCCAGACTCACCCGAGAAGGCTGATGTGGTCGTACCCACAGGCTCACCAGTAAAGGTATTATAATTTGACACTGTGTTTTAAGCATTGTGCTTGAATATATGCAGCGGCCGGATTCAGAAGGGATCGAGACTACAGGCTGCAGTGGATACGACGATCTTCACCTACCTGATCTGGAGGAGTGTGGTTCGGAGTGTAGGACGGTGGACTGGGATGCTATCAAGGCGAGCTCAGCACTGTTGTATGTCTCACTCGGGTTGGAACCGCCAGTAGATGTTCGGAGTCGCCACACAAGCAGGCCCTACAAAATGGCGAAGCGGAAGAGGGCGGAGCCGAAAAGGCAGCGGCCGAAGACAATAGAGTTTTGGTTGGGCATGACTTATGCGGAGCTTGAAGATGAGGTACGGTCACTCTGTTGTAAGGAGTGGAAGTGCTTTCTATGGGTTGATGCTCGAGATGTCATACAGCAGAGAGTGAAATCATGTCATCTCTCGCTGCAAGAGCTCAAGAGCTCAATTAAGTCAATGCTCGTTCTCATGTTGCGCCCCAACGGCACGTGGCAGTATTGGTTTCAGGGAGACAAAGTATGTCTCAAAATGTGGATGCGTATACACGGGATAGGGAAGAAGGTTATGAAGGCATCAAAGAGGCTGGTTATGGAAGGTAAGAACATTGCCATCAAGTCGTCGCCAGCAAAGCCTCTCACTAAGGACGTAATTGGTATGCTCTTGTGTAAGAAATGGTTGTTTGATCTCAAGTCAAGTGACAACTCAGATGTTGTATGGAAGCTGCAGGACATAACCGAAAAGAGTTCAGTCTACCAGTTTGTTCGTGACAAGTGGGAGAGTAAGTGCTTGGAGCTCATAAACTTGATGCCGTGCAAGCTGAAACCAAACAATCCTCCCGACCCAAGCCTGGTCGCGAAGGTCTGGCGGGAGGAGTTCCAGAATGTGAAGCCTATCCGGAACAAAGATTTTGCCAAAGATCATATTTGTACTGAGTTGGCCGCGGAGTGCAGGAGGCTGGAGAAGGAGAAGGATAGGGGGTTCGATAACGAGATGGCAGTGCTCGATTACAAGCGTCGCAGCACTCTGCACCACAAGATTCATTCAACATGTCGAGTGGAGAGCATGAAGAGGAAGGAGGCCGCACCTGGAGATGTGAAGTCTACTACCATCTCGTCTGACATGACCCCTCCCATTCAGTATCCTGCTTGTCGCCGGCGTTCAGACGACTTCAAAGGGAAGTACGTGATTCGCATTTGTTTAGGGGTCACGAGCGCGTACACCGCCGGTAAGACTTTCATTTTTGCTTACGGCCCTGGCGTGGCTCACGGTATGAACAGCAACTCGACCATGCTGTACCATGTCTTGAGGTGGGAGCTGTTTTCAGACAGGAGTAAAGCGGCTTGGCTTCTGAACCTGGAGTGGGATGGTGCAGGGGACAATACTGGCTTTGCTGTCTTAGCTTTTTTGAACCATATCATTTACGTTGGGTGGAGGACTCGTGCCCGGTACCACAGGCTGGTACCGCGCCATGGTTATTCTTCTGATGATCAGAAGTTTGAGACAATCAAGCGAGGAATCAATTCCACTTTCTTAACAACTAACCTCGCGCAAGCCCTTTTAAAGACGTTGCAGGCTTTTAAAAAGGATCGATCGTCTTTTGTTTTGTTAATTGTGAAGACGAACTACGACTGGGACAGGTTTTTTGCCCCATGTGTTAACAGACACATCACTCACTACAACCGTCCTCTTGCTTGGCAGTTTGCAGCAAGTGATGAAGCAGGTGGCATGCCGCTGGGTGAATGTAAGACTTGGGATGATTCCCAGGAGCTCTGGCATGGCGAGCACGACAAACCAACTGCGCATGGCGCCGCACCTATCCAGTTTTATGTTAGGCCACCAGGTACTCACTTTATTTTTTGTATATACATGCAACTGGTACCTGTTTACAGCAACTGCTCTCCCTAACAAGCTCCCACCAGTCGAGTGGGCAACTCCGAAGCTGAAGAAGGATATCAGGCAGTTAGCAGCCAAGTTTTGTGGGCCACAGGAAAGGGAGCAAATCGAAAACATGCTGACACACCCAGATTCTCTGTCTGGTCTCGAGTACGATGGGGAGTATGGTAAGGGAGGTCTTCCTGGTAGGCCTGCCCATATTTCGTGCGTGGATATGAACGGAGACGAGTGGAAGGTGGAGGTCCGAGTGTTAGATGAGTTCCCACCAAACCCTTGGGCCGTTCCTCAGGATAAGGAGCAGTTCATTCGCGCTCTGACTCACCTCACTGAAGAGGAGCGTTTGGGTTTGCCGCGCACATTTTTTGACAACAAGCAGGCTCTACCGAATCCAGGCTGGCCGGGGGCAAGGGCATTGTCGGCGCAGGAGCAGTTGGAACAGGATTTGGCCTTCAACCCAGCCGTCATCAGGCAACCATGGAAGGCGGTCGCGGAGATTCTGCGAAGTGGCACTGTGCAGGACGAGAAGGGGCTGGCGGCGTTGAGGATCACCAAAGTCGCATTTGTGGGGTGGATGAGAGAGCACGGGCTTAGTAGCACGTATCTGACTCCGGAGGGCAAGAGGAAGGAGTTGAAGAAGAAGGATGTGGTAAAGGCTGTGAGGGATCACTATCAAGCGTGTGAGTGTGAGTTGTCAGAGTCTTCCAGCGACAGCCCACTTCTCAACGCAGCGGGACAACAACATGATCGCAAGCAAGCGCGTGGTGGTCGTAGTGCTGCTCGTGGTCGTGCTCCCCGGCGTGCTCGTGGACGTGGTCGTGGTCGTGGTCGTGGTCGTGGTCGTGCTCGTGGTCGTGAGCGTGGGCGTGCAGGTGATGAAGTAGTGGATCAGAGCAGCAGCGACAGCGACATTCCGCTTCGCAACGCAGCAGAACAACGCAACGATAGCAAGAGAGCGCGTGGTGCTCGTGGTCGTGCTCGAGGTCGTGCTCCTGGTGGTGCTCGTGCTCGTGTTCGTCGTGTCCGTGCTCGTGCTGGAGGTCAGGGTGGTGGAGGAGGGAGGAGAAGAGGGAGAAAAAGGAACAGAGAAGAAGAAGAAGAAGAAGAAGAAGAAGAAGAAGAAGAAGAAGAAAAAGAAGAAAAAGAAGAAGAAGAAGAAGATGATGATGATAAAGAGAAAGACTTCATTCCGTGGATATGCGAGTGCTGTGGATTGCGAAACGAGGAAAACACAAGGGAAGAACTATGTGAGCTGTGCAAATATAGATCTTCTTCATCAGGTGAAACTGAAACTGAGGAAGAGAAAGAAGAAGACGAGCAGGAAAGGAAAGTAGGAGAAGAAGAAGAAGAGGACGAAGAGGACAAGGAAAGTGGTAAAGATGACGATGGTGATAATCAGAGAGTAAGAGTCAGGCGTGAGCGAGTGAAGAAGCGAGTCCTACTTGGCTTTATGCAAGCAGCAAGAGGGAGTGGAGTAGGTGTGGTCTGGTGTCTTGTAGAAGAGCACACAGAAGCCAAATGTGCACAAGGGCTAAAGGTTATGCCAGCTTGTGACAAATTGATTGCTTGTTTGTCAGTTTTTTGTTTGAGGATGAGTAGGAGTGTTTGTTTTCGTCTGATGTCTGTGCGACAGATCAGCGAAAAATAAATTTGTGCTTATCTGATGTCTGTACGACAGATCAGAAAAGAAATCAGCCTTTAGCTATGCACTCCAAATGTACTATCCCCAACGATAGCTCAATGGAAGAGTAAGTCGGTAATATAACCAAACACAGTCCTCAAAAAGAGAATGATGTCTCGTTATATTAGCTCAGTGACGCAAAGACAAAAAGCCGCCAAAAGACCAGGATCAAATTGGCATTTCAGACTTGTCCGGCCAGACGAAATCTATAAATAAGTTTTTACCGGATAATTCGGGGGGTGATGTCCACAAATTATATTAATAGGTCTAACACTCCCCCTGGATCAAAGTAAATCATTAAATTGACTGTAGGTCCTAATACATCTATTCTGTGAACATTATAAAAACACATACTTAAAACACAATAATATTACTCACTCTTACCCTCACTCTCTCAGAGTCCAGTGCCACCGAGAGGTTATGTCGATGGTGGCTACCCGGCTTGCTGGAGCAAGTATGCATCAATTAGATAACATACAGGGCAGCTCCCCCCAGTCAAGCTAGGCCTGGTCGACGAGAAGAGTATTAGGTCCTACGCACCCCCTATCCTATGTTGAGTAACATTATATATCTAACACAGGTACAGTATGGTCATAATACCGTTGATTAGGTAATACCCGGTCACTCACGGACCTAATACCTTAGACGCCGGTTTGATGCAGTGAGAGACTCCGTTAGAAGCCACGATACCAATCGACACTTTTAATCCGCACGTAGATAGCAGAACTGACAAACTCAAAGGTAATAATGAAACTGAAATAAATTCCGCACGACTGTAATTATTGCACAATGGTCAGTGTCCAATTCTGAATGCCAATATGGACCGTTACGTCCGTTGCAATTATTGACTAGAACTATAGGGATAAATTACGCACCAGTCACAAAGTAATCACTAAAAGTAAAACGTAATTGTCCTCCCAACGCTCCTCCTTAGTTCTCATGATGTCGATAATGCAAGTTATAAGTAATTAATACATCTACCATTAGTAACTATTGCTTATTACGATAATGGCCCTTATTTGAGGTTGAAAAACTGAAATGATAGTCACAGTTTGACAACCTTAAATAATAGTTAAGTCTCAAAACTGAAAAATTGCCAATCCTGTTCTAGTCCGCCCGCCTTCGCTTCATTGCCGTAATGGCATCTCGTAATGGCCTCTATTTCAGGTTGAAAACTGAAATGATAGTCACGGTTTGACAGCCTGAAATAATCATTTCGATACGATTAAAACAATAGCAGTAGGTCCTTACAGTATGACCCCATCAGTACGTGAACAGAATTACATTATTGACTCAATGAGTCCAATATAATTAGTTAAATTTGCCATTTCGCCAATAAAAACTACTCCCGCCGAATTCCGCTCTGTCGGCTGATGCTCCCTTTTCTCGCATGGAAGACTTATCAGCTCTGTTATTTGGGATTGTTGTGAGAGGGCCTTTCATGAGAGTGTGATTCTTCGTGTGGGCCCATTGCTTCCATGTTGGTTTTTGCTCCTTCCTCTCAAAGAGGCCCTTATGGAGTTGTGTGAGGCGTTCAAGCACCTGACAAGACTGGTCAACCTCCTCGTAAACAGGATGTTGCCTTGTGTTGTCTTTCAGGGCTTTGTACATCTCGTTGTAAGCCCGTGTGAAGGCAGTTACAAAAGCCTCAAGGGCAAACTCAATGCCACTTTGGTTTCTACCTTCGAACTTTCTTTCTAGATTCTTGATATCAGTGGGGACACCACAGACAGACAGCCATGCTGCAGTTGTGCGTTTATTTTTCCACTGTATGTTTGTGCGTTCATGAAATTCCGCAACGAGCACAGCAGCGTAGAGTGTTACAGATATGTCGTATATGTCGCACAGTGTAAGAGTGTCGCCATATTTGATATCCTGCAAATTGGCACTCTCTCTTCCTCAAACCTCACTTTGTTGAAGAGAGGCTTCGCAAGGCCGGGAATTTCGATCAGGAGGTTGCTTTGACCTTGTCCTGGTCTATTCCTTTTCTCGTAAGGAATGTAGATGTGTGTTTTATAATAGGTTGGGTAGTTAAGGAAGAAGGACTCTTCATCATCATATGTAGCCAACTGTTCCCATGTATTTGGGACATTCTGGCCAACATCCTCCATCTCCTCTCTCTCTCTGCCTCTGTCAGTGGAGAGCCTCCAGTCTGACCTGCACTCGCTTCTTGTGCATCACCCCCCCCCTGTCGGCTCTACATCGGCTGTATACGTATACTCCTCTCTCTCCTCTCCATCTCTATCCCCCCTCTCTTCTGAGTACTGAGTCTCCTGCTCCTGCTCCTCTCCTCCCTCACTAGGACCATAATCAGTTGGTGTCACACCAGCCTGCTCATTCTCGTCTTCCAACTTATGTTATGAGAGTCTCGTCTGCTTTTTTTTTCTTTTTTTTCTGTTATTCTTATCACTCTACGCAACCTTCTTCTCCTTCTTCCTTTTCTCTGTTGAAATAGTTATGGGGCGTCAGGCCCTACACAGAGATAACGATAGTTTGGTCAAAAGATCTGTTTTGTAGAAGTCAGTCTGTCGTCGGAGTTATTGCTGCACCATCCCATGCTTGTGGTATGCCCTTGTTGCTACTCCATCTGTCTGGTAGAGGGAATTGGGGTGCAGATGAGGAGTGATGGGCTTGGTTTGACGTCGTTTTGTTTTGTTGGATTGTGTGCCGAGGTGTTGTGCTTGCATTTTTCTCTTGTGCAACCGTCGTTGTGGGAATGGGAGCAAGTGCATTGGATGGGGGAAGGAGTGAGCCAAAAAATGGGTTAGGTTGCACGTATAGGCTTGAGGTGTTCTCGGTGATATGTGGAGTTGCATCAACAAACATAGTTGCTGGATCCAGACTTAGGAAACAAACACCACCCCACTCACACAGCACACATGATTTTTGCTCATGAGTTTGAGGGGGAGGAGGAAGAGGCCATAGAACAGGACAGCTATTGTTTGTTCACAAGAGTACTACACATCCCACAAAGAACTATAAAGTCACACCCACAGGTACACGCTGCTCAACTGGCCGAGTTACAAGGATTATTCGAATGCAAAGCCCTGCAATGGGTACCTCGAGCCGCAGCAATAGCAGCAAACGTACCTCCTGTCCACACAACATTTGTCGATGCAATAAAGACAGATGAATCCACAGGACAGGAGAAATATAAATCACGACTAGTAGCATTAGGAAATAGAATGAAAGAATACATTCATTACAGTCCATATGAATGTTCTTCCCCCACCGCCCAACCCATGTTTCTATTACTACTAGTCTCGTATGCTGCATACAATGGCCTCATGATCTCTCACCTTGATTTCTCACAAGCCTATTCCCATGCAGACATGAAAGAAATTGCCTTTCCCTACCCGCCTAAGGGGTACGAACATAAAAGTGACCCTTCAATGATCCTATTATTAAAGAAGCACTTTATGGGACACCTCAGGCAGGGCGAAGGTGGTTCGACCATGTGTCTTCAATGATAAGAAGTATAGGATACAAACAGTCCACATTGGACCCATTCATTTTCTTCCTGCCTCTAGTCACGAGCTGACCAAAACTACCCACCTACCTGCTCCTACGCACTGATGACTTGCTCGTTTTTCATAAGAACGAAGACGAACATGATGCCTTATTCACTACATTGAAACACTCATTCAGAGTGAAAGACCTAGGACAAGTTAAAACATTTTGTGGTCTGCAGTTTGCTAAGACTTCAGAAGGCATAGTCATACATCAGCATGAATACATTAAGGGGATGCTCAGGGACTTCAACTTTCACGAAGCCAAGCCAGTGGCCACCCCTACAGCGACGACTGACCCTCCCCCAGCCAGCAAAGAAGCTATGCTTCGGCGTTTTTCGCTACCTCGCTTGCTTGGCGCCCTTCTCTGGCCTGCGACTCAAAGTCAACCGGCGATCACCTATGCAGTCAATAACACAGCAGTACTCGCTTCAAAGAAGCCTGACGTGGCATACTCAGCGATAGCTCGCATCCTCAGATTTCTACGAACGCCTAGGGGAATTTTCTTCCCACTTCGAACTCGCAACTTCGAGCTCATCTCGTATTCCGATAGCAACCTGGGGGGTGGGAGTACACGCGACGATCGCGAACTGGCCAACTACATATGACGACCGGCCCCATAGCATGGAGTTCGAAGCGCCAACCTACAGTCGCGCTTTCCACTCAGGACGCCGAGACGATCGCCAACTCTACAACATGCCGAACCGCAATCGCAATTTTGCACATGTGTAAGGATGTTGGAATTCCATTGCCGACGCCGTCGACTATCAACAACGACAACCGGGGGGCGGTTCTGAACGCGACGAACGGCATGGCCACCGATCGCGCACGCCACTTAGCGCTCAAACATCATTACGTCGTAGAATGAGTACGGGCTGGCGAAGTAATCGTTCGACACGTTTCGTCAAAGGACAACCTGGCGGATATGCTAACAAAGTCACTACCGACGCCGCGTTTCTTAGAGCTGGTCACGCAGTTCACAGTACTACTTAAGGACGCTCTGCCAAATTTTAACGCTTAATGCGCTTCGATCTTTGAGACGCTATAGTAAGGATGAGTTAATTCAACAGACTTGCTACACCGCTGCAAGGACCTGCATCCTTTGATGCATAAATCGACTTATATTTTTTTTTCATTTTTGGTGTTAATGTAACATTAACATGTATCATACTTCATCATTATAAGTCGCTCATTTACATATAATTTCATATGGCCAATCATTTCAGTAATATAATGCATCTACATATACATGTTATGCCGAGGGGGAGAGTAAGCAATAATATTTACTAAATATATTGTTACCTTTTTATGGTCAATTTCACGACATAACATTTATATGTGACCGGATCATATTCATTACCATTTATATATTTGCTCTTCATAATTATTATTCGTTACGATATCACTACCGTTATTCATAATCAGTTACCAGTTAATATAAGGTTGGCCCATACTGAATCGTCACTTGAATTTCTGACCACAAGATCAGTGTATAAATTTGTGGTATTTATTTCATTAGAAGTTTATGGTAAATCTGATTGAGTTACAGTCACTGGTTTCTAACCATTAATTAAATTCATTATTTTCCTTTTAACCTTTGATCAAAGTGCCTCAGCGCAAAAGATTATTCAAGTATCCGGAGACAATGTCTACTAGTATATTTACTCCTGGACTTGTTCAGGCTCCCCCTGAACCCTTCCAGCATAGACCACCGCATGCTCGGGCATGTTGCCTCCCCCTAGCGGCCGCAGCCAATAAGGCTTAGGACGCTTCTCCCAACCCCCGGGTATTCTCCAGGGCTGAGGGTTCCAGTGCGCGGGGAACCTCGCTTTATTGTGGGGAAAAGGCCAACCAGTCGACCAACGGTACAGCAATCCCACGTAATCCTGCCATCTCTCCTCGAAGTCCTGTAGGTCCCTTTGGTCGTCCCCCCACTTTGGCGGCCACGCCACCCGATTGAAAGACTGGTTTACCTCATTATGTTGTTCCATTATCACTTCCAAATGCCGTATTCTTTCCTTTTCGCTTACTAGGTCCTGTCCCAGTTCAAGCTCCACCTCCACTTGCTGCTTGCCCCGGCTCGACGCTGCCCCTGGGATGAGTTCACCCGGCACAGCGTCTTGGGGGAGTAAGCCCTCCTTGCGTTCGTCTCTCCTCCATAACCTCTTCTCTGCAACTTTGGTGATGAGTTGCTGCACCTCGTTGATCTGGTCCATACCCACGGCTCGTATGTCTTCGTTGTAGAGCTCAGCCATGACCATCGCCAGCTTCCGAAGGTGCCGAAGCACACTTGTGCGTATCTCCTCATTATGCGAGTAGTCCAGTTGCTTTGGTTTAGTTGGCGTCAGTCGCCCCTTAATGTGCGCCAGCGCCCTTCCCATCTCTGCCTCAAACCTCTGGGCCTTTGGGGTATCGTACGGCGCCGCTGCCCGAACTTGTGTCACCAATGACACCGTGTCGTTCCCTCTACCGGGGTCCTTGGAATCCTCCGACTCCTCAAGCACCTCCGTAGAATCCTCAGGGAAGCTCCGATAGAGCTCCGCCATGTGCTCTCGCCACGGGGTACTTCCGTTTTCCAGGAACACCAACGGGTCTATCACCTCCTCGGGAGTAGCCAGTATCTCCGGCTTGGCCTTCCCCGGACCGTGTGCTACAGGTCCTCGGCTCTCCACTGGGCCCGTCGTTGCGGCCTCGGAGGTCTCCTCGGTCTTTCCTTCCACCTTCGGAGTTAGCGGGGGCATTGCTTCCTCCGTACCTGGTGACTGAGCCGTTCTGACTTTAGCTACTATCGGGGTCACGGGACCTTGATCCCGCACCAATCCCACGCGCTTTAAGTCAGAGTCGTACCTTCCGGCATGAACCGGGTCCTTCATCGCCCGGTATTGCGTTACCGCCGCTTTCACCGTCGGATAAGGCACTCTTTCTCGGTACACCTTCCGGTTCCTTGGAACTCCCGGCTCTTCCCACTTCACCTTATCCCGAGTGATGCTCCAGTTGTAGAGCAACCCTGTGTGCTCCTCTCGCAGGATAGTGAATATGATGGGTACCAATGATCGGTTCCAATTCACCCCCTGCCTTTGGGCTTCTTGCCGAGTTAGATGCTCCACCATCTTGTCCGGCTCGGCTCGCCTAACCAGGTGTCCGAGGCCACGCTCTTCCATCTCTATCACCAGCCGATGCGCTGGCATCAGCGCCCATTCTCGCGCCTTAGCCCGAATGCTTTCCTCCACGTAATAGCGCTCTCTCTTGTCTTGATGGTTGGTGAAAAACATCATGTCACCGGTGAGTAGTCCGGCGGCGTCAGCCCTTACCTGTTGGTACTCCGACTCCACCGCCTCCTTCCGGGTCCTCATGCACCTGTCTCTGCCGAACGTTGAACCGTAGCACCTCCCTTCCAGGCGCGCTTCCACCACTCCCATGGGCTCGTCATCTTCATGACGTAGGTGTTGGGGCGGTATCTCATAGGTCTCGGGGCCATACTTCAGAGGTTCGGGCAACGAATAAATTGAGTCCGGCGTTTGCGGGGTAGCTACTGTCTTGTTCTCCCCGGTGCTCACTTTACTCTCCACCCTCTTTACAGCGCTTAGTGTGTCCAGTTTCATTGCAGTTATAACAAACTGCAGTGAGCCACCATTCCTTTCGTTCTGTCACTGCCCCATCCTGTTTGCCCCCGTGTTCACCTTTCTGTTTGTACTTGCTCTTCCCACTCTTCCTTCCCTCTCCTTCTTCCTCTTCTGCTAGCAATAAAGCTGCTCCTTCTCCATCTGCTCTTTTACTATGCTTTCCTCTATTTCTCATACTTCTTCTGCCTGTTGATTGCATCCCAAAGCACGTAAACCTCTCTAGCTGCCTCAACTACGTCGTTGTGCTTGGGTCGTACGGCTGGTGCTATACGATAGTGATTAGCAAAGTATTTAGCACCATAGGCAGGGTGCGTACTTAGCTTCTCAAGCAACCGGTTTGTTGATTCGTCCTCTTCAAACTTCTCTCCTCTTAGCTTTTTTAGCCACTCTGTCTTAAGTAGGTACCTGGTGAGCCAGGCGTCTACGTCTTTGTTCTTCCTAGGCGCTCTCTCTCTGAACTTCTTTTCTTCCAGATATCTTGCTGCTCCGGAAATTTGTCCGTATTTTCTTTTGACAATGCCGACTGTATCGAACGGATCTTGAGCATCGCGGCTTCTGAGATAAGCGACGACTTTATAGTTAGAGAAAGCAGTAGTTATCAGTAGCTCAAATAATTTACATCGCTGCAAATATTTTTGCTCTCTTTTGTATGCTCTCTTACTCACACTGTGTATGCTTTTCGCTGCTCTCGTTTGTGACCGTCTCGCTCGTCTCTTCGCTTTTTCCTCCCATGCTACCTTCTGCTCTTGACTCCACTTCGCCCAATCTTTCGGCTTCTCTAGTGTTTTCTTCTTTGGGTCTTGTCGTCTTGTGCGTGATGATGTTGACGAGGATGCGTTTTCTTTGTCTTCCTCCTCACTTTCTTCACTCACATCTGGTGAATCTTCTTCAGTCGGTTCTCTTGGTTCATCTGCTTCCTCTGCTGCTCTCATACGACTCAAATCCCATCCGTATTTCTTTTTCGCAGCAATGTCATCAAGAAAAGAGTCTTTCACCATATCCCCGAGAATTGTACTAATTCCTCTGGTCGATAGTAAAATCCTTGAAGATGTTCTGTGACACCGTCATAGACTGGTGCGTGAGATAAGAACTGTTTCCAGTTCGTGTATTGCTGTGATAAACTACTATCCTAACGGCTCATGACCGATGATTAGGTATAAACCGGTCACTCACGGACCTTACCCTACCAGGTAACCTTTCACTTGCGGTTTGCCAGGAGACTTCGTTAAAAGCCAGGTTGCTCACAGCCACTTTAATCAGAAGCGACAAACGCAGAACTGAACTGCAAGAGAGCTAACTAATCTAAGTGCGTGACTAACAGTAACTAACGCTCAATGATGTGGTCCGGTGCACAATGATAAAACGTAACGTGCACAATTGACTTGAATTATCCATTACTAATTAAATCATCGAGGAACTACTAACGTACTATAATACAATACAATTTGTTTCAAACTAGTTTCCACTTTCCCAGTATTTTCACGTCGTGGGTGCACTGGAAAATTTCCCTTTTTACAAATGCAATTTCCTTTTTTACCCATATCAGCTTGCATTTTTCTTACTCTGACCGTACGACTCATCCTTCCACTTCAACTCCCTCATATCCGTTACTACGCAATACAACACAACCGAAACCTATTCTACACCACAAACTTCTGCCTCAGAATCTTCGTCGTGAGCACAGCTCAAAAGCCCTGGAAACCTTACACATACCTTACCCTTTACCCAACCCTTGCCCTTTCACTTGAACTGAAACTTGCACTTAGTTAACCTTTTGCAAAGGGGTGAGCACGGTCACTCGTGGTCTGGTAAACCACTGTTATTAAATAACTATTTCCTGAAAATTACCGTTACTCCTAATTATGACTTAGTAAATGATTACTCCGCATATCATAATTACGATTTAAATAGTGACTCGAAGTTACCTGTCCAACGAGCTGGAAGGACTTCCCTTCTGCTGTGTCACTCTTGGGTGTGACACAGACCGTAGAAGCCTTTCCTTTGGATCACGTTGGTGATGTTGTTGTGCTTCCACTCGTACAAGGCTCACAACACTGAAGATTCTTACTTGAACAGTATTGATGATATTAGAAGCAGGTTTAACGTCTCCCAGGCGTCACCGGTTGACTAAATAACCAGCTCCAAACATCCCATATGCTTTAATAGCCTGGTGAACCACACAACACAGACAAAAGCCCGCCAAACGAACGAAACAGCTCGTACAGGTCTCTAAGTCTAAAATTTCAGGTGTCAGTGCGTGAGATATTGGCATTTGCGCCACCACTGCCACCTACATCAATAATTACCACTTTTTCCACACTATGAAATATAATTATTATTAATAACTAACGTATTATATTTACCGTGTATTAATCCCATTACCTGACTATCTTCCTAAACTATCCAAGCGTAAACTCAGTCTATTTTTCAAACAGCAGATCATCTGGAAAGTTTGGGAATCATACTCACAGAAAGCAAATGGAACTACAGTCTTGTGATCAAAACAAATTAGTCAGCTACATAAGTAGTCAAGTAACATCAATAGTAAGTAGTGAGCGGACAAATTTATCATGAAGCTTCAAGTGAAGGTTCAAGTATGGGAAACTTATAGTTTCAGAACCAGGTGATCCAGTGCAAACACCACATCGAGACAGCTTTGATGAGAGTGTTGTGAGTGGTCAGTGTTTAGCACTTTCTTGCATAATGCATATCAGCGATGCATGCAAAATAAGGATATATCCACACTGTCTATGTGATAAAGAGTTTCTGTCACAGAAACTAGAGCTTGTACTAAGTTTGGATAGAGTTGATATCATAATTTTTCTCTCTGACCTTGCTCACACAGGCTACTCTTACAAGAAACGTAACTATCGTCTTTTTTTCTCCTATATATCAACTAGTCTACTCCGCACTAGCAACAATACTATGTTACTCTAGATAAAGTGGTTTTTGTAGACAGTTAGCGGTACTAGTCAAATTTATATAGTATATTTTATTATCATGTCAATAATTAATTTTGCAGGCGCAGATAGATAAATATGCGACCTTTTCTTATACCCCTATACACAGTGATGTATAGATGAGCTATATCTCTGCAAGATGTAGTTATATCCGTTTTTATTTATGTACTTTTGAGCCAGTTGAAAAGGATAATATTACAATTCATAGCCGGTACTACTTTTTTAGGCCTGACCCTGCCATGGATCCCGCATACATGTGTACACTTCCATTGACAGTGAGGATAGATGAATCGCTAAGAAATAGTGTCGCACCGCTAGATAATCGCAAATTCGTCTGAGAGCCCAGGTGACTGACTTGGTAGAGTTGCAACGTGGACGAGACCGCAAGTGTAAACGCTGCGGTCTCATGGCTGAAGATGGAGCGAGCACTGGCGGAAGAAGCGATGGTCAGCACGGGCCAATTAGTCAGGCTGGCAAGGACTACGTCATCGTTGAGGTTGGGCGCGGCCCCGGTCCCAGTTGCTAGGATTGTGCCAGCTCCCGGAGCCTGAAGTACAACATATGTCTTTTTATGTAGTAGCTATGTTTCTGTGTGTGTCTGTGTGTGTGTGTGTGTATTGGAAAGATGTGGTGGGGCCTGAAGTACCACATATATGTATGTGTGTCTATGTTGGGATCTTGGGGTGGTGGAGGCTCAGGTGGTTACTCAGATTGAGCCCCCTCGAAAGAGCACAAGACTATTGGTTATTGCATCATTGTTGCTGTTGTTGTTGTTGTTGTTGTTGTTGTTGTTGTTGTTGACCTGCAGAAGTCCATTCGATTTGTTCACTGGAGACCAGCGCGATCAGAAGTGCAGACCAGAACATTCTAGAAATGTTATGTATGTATGTATGGTACGTATCTTATGTATGTTATGTATGTTGCGATATGTATGTATGTATGTATGTATTATGTACGTATGTATTATGTACGTATGTATGTATGTATGTATGTATGTATGTATGTATGCATGCATGTA
>WBZZ01004177.1:10000-15000 GCA_019918135.1 Paulinella micropora | reverse complement strand
TAATAATAATAATAATAATAATAATAATAATAATAATAATAATAATAATAATAATAATGATAATAATAGTGCTTCTCTGTCAATGGCTGATGCAAATCTGCACATGCGCCTCCATCTCACCCGTGAGGGGAGTACGAAGAATTGACGATAGGCTCTAATGACACCCCCGCAAGGGCAGTTCCAACACTTCCAGACGGACCGGTATGTTCAATGAAAATACTGGTGGCACCGACGGGAATCGAACTGGCGACAGGGCCCAGATGGTAGAACTTGACCACTGGGCTATCACGGTGTCCAAATAATAATAATAATAATAATAATAATAATAATAATAATAATAGTGCTTCTCTGTCAATGGCTGATGCATTTCTGCACATGCGCCTCCATCGTCTCACCCGTGAGGGGAGTACGAAGAATTGACGATAAGCTCTAATGACACCCCTGCAAGGGCAGTTCCAACACTTCCAGACGGGCCGGTATGTTCAATGAAAATACTGGTCCAGAAATAGACCGGTATGTTCAATGAAAATACTGGTGGCACCGACGGGAATCGAACTGGCGACAGGGCCCAGATGGTAGAACTTGACCACTGGGCAATAATAATAATAATAATAATAATAATAATAATAATAGTGCTTCTCTGTCAATGGCTGATGCATTTCTGCACATGCGCCTCCATCGTCTCACCCGTGAGGGGAGTACGAAGAATTGACGATAGGCTCTAATGACACCCCCGCAAGGGCAGTTCCAACACTTCCAGACGGACCGGTATGTTCAATGAAAATACTGGTCCAGACGGACCGGTATGTTCAATGAAAATACTGGTGGCACCGGGAATCGAACTGGCGACAGGGCCCAGATGGTAGAACTTGACCACTGGGCTATCACGGTGTCCAATAATAATAATAATAATAATAATAATAATAATAATAATAATAATACTAATAATAGTGCTTCTCTGTCAATGGCTGATGCATTTCTGCACATGCGCCTCCATCGTCTCACCCGTGAGGGGAGTACGAAGAATTGACGATAAGCTCTAATGACACCCCCGCAAGGGCAGTTCCAACACTTCCAGACGGGCCGGTATGTTCAATGAAAATACTGGTCCAGACGGATCGGTATGTTCAATGAAAATACTGGTGGCACCGACGGGAATCGAACTGGCGACAGGGCCCAGATGGTAAATACTAATAATAATAATAATAATAATAATAATAGTAATAAGCAGTCGTAGTAGTAGTAAGTAGTAGTAGTAGTAGTAGTAGTAGTAGTAGTAGTAGTAGTAGTAGTAGTAGTAGTAGTAGTAGTAGTCGTATAAGTAGTAGTATAAGTATTAGTATAATATAAGTAGTAGTAGTAGTAGTGGTAGTAGTAGTAGTAGTAGTAGTAGTAGTAGTAGTATAAGTATAAGTATAAGTATAAGTATAAGTATAAGTATAAGTATAAGTATAAGTATAAGTATAAGTATAAGTATAGTTATAGGTATAAGTATTATCATTATTATTATTATTATTATCATTATTTTGGACACCGTGATAGCCCAGTGGTCAAGTTCTACCATCTGGGCCCTGTCGCCAGTTCGATTCCCGTCGGTGCCACCAGTATTTTCATTGAACATACCGGTCTATTTCTGGACCAGTATTTTCATTGAACATACCGGCCCGTCTGGAAGTGTTGGAACTGCCCTTGCGGGGGTGTCATTAGAGCTTATCGTCAATTCTTCGTACTCCCCTCACGGGTGAGACGATGGAGGCGCAGTGTGCAGAAATGCATCAGCCATTGACAGAGAAGCACTATTATCATTATTATTATTATTATTCCTTGGAGTGTTGACTGTGACATATTTGAGGGAAATCCCGATGAAAAAACCTAGTCACACTTGCTAAACAGAGTTCCAGCCCAATGGCCTCAAGGCGTTGAACTGTGACGCCAACTCATAACCCTTTGGTGGTAGATGCTGGGGAGGAGGGTCGTTGCGCGCGTAAAAGATCTTAAACTCCGCATATGCTGGTTGATAGCCCAGGACCCAGCAGACACCAGATTGTTATGGGTGGGGTTCCGATCCGTCTGGACCAGTATTTTCATTGAACATACCGGCCCGTCTGGAAGTGTTGGAACTGCCCTTGCGGGGGTGTCATTAGAGCTTATCGTCAATTCTTCGTACTCCCCTCACGGGTGAGACGATGGAGGCGCATGTGCAGAAATGCATCAGCCATTGACAGAGAAGCACTATTATTATTATTATTATTATTATTATTATTATTATTATTATTATTATTATTATTATTATTATTATTATTATTAGAGAGTACATAGGCTATTCGTCCTTTTCAATGGGCTGATTGGTATAGAGCTCCTAGAGTAATGTTCTATGCCGTCACTTCCTTTATTCCACCGATTGGTGTGGAGACTTTCCTTATGACTGGATGCACATGGCCTTTTGGCTCGCCATTGGCAGGAGATATACTATTATTATTATTATTATTATTATTATTATTATTATTATTGGACACCGTGATAGCCCAGTGGTCAAGTTCTACCATCTGGGCCCTGTCGCCAGTTCGATTCCCGTCGGTGCCACCAGTATTTTCATTGAACATACCGGTCTATTTCTGGACCAGTATTTTCATTGAACATACCGGCCCGTCTGGAAGTGTTGGAACTGCCCTTGCGGGGGTGTCATTAGAGCTTATCGTCAATTCTTCGTACTCCCCTCACGGGTGAGACGATGGAGGCGCATGTGCAGAAATGCATCAGCCATTGACAGAGAAGCACTATTATTATTATTATTATTATTATTTAGGGAGTACATAGGCCATCGGTCCTTTCCATGGGCTGATTGGTATAAAGCGGTAATAATAATAATAATAATAATAATAATAATAATAATAATAGTGTATCTCCTGCCAATTGCTGAGCCAAAAGGCCATGTGCATCCAGTCCTCCATTCCATAAGGAAAGTCTCCACACCAATCGGTGGAATAAAGGAAGTGACGGCATAGAAATCTGGGCCCTGTCGCCAGTTCGATTCCCGTCGGTGCCACCAGTATTTTCATTGAACATACCGGTCCGTCTGGAAGTGTTGGAACTGCCCTTGCGGGGGTGTCATTAGAGCCTATCGTCAATTCTTCGTACTCCCCTCACGGGTGAGACGATGGAGGCGCATGTGCAGATTTGCATCAGCCATTGACAGAGAAGCACTATTATTATTATTATTATTATTATTTTCTACCATCTGAGCCCTGTCGCCAGTTCGATTCCCGTCGGTGCCACCAGTATTTTCATTGAACATACCGATCCGTCTGGACCAGTATTTTCATTGAACATACCGGCCCGTCTGGAAAGTGTTGGAACTGCCCTTGCGGGGGTGTCATTAGAGCTTATCGTCAATTCTTCGTACTCCCCTCACGGGTGAGACGATGGAGGCGCATGTGCAGAAATGCATCAGCCATTGACAGAGAAGCACTATTATTAGTATTATTATTATTATTATTATGGACACCGTGATAGCCCAGTGGTCAAGTTCTACCATCTGGGCCCTGTCGCCAGTTCGATTCCCGTCGGTGCCACCAGTATTTTCATCGAACATACCGGTCTATTTCTGGACCAGTATTTTCATTGAACATACCGGCCCGTCTGGAAGTGTTGGAACTGCCCTTGCGGGGGTGTCATTAGAGCCTATCGTCAATTCTTCGTACTCCCCTCACGGGTGAGACGATGGAGGCGCATGTGCAGAAATGCATCAGCCATTGACAGAGAAGCACTATTATTATTATTATTATTATTATTATTATTATTGCGCACATGTCCGACAGGATCAAAGGCCAATTGACTGATAAGTCTATTATTACTATTATTATTAGTATAGTAGTAGTAGTAGTTATAGTAGTAGTAGTAGTAGTAGTAACAAGAAAAAGAGGATGACGACGACGACGACGACGACGACGACGAAGAAGAAGAAGAAGAAGAAGAAGAAGAAAAGAAAGAAGAAAAGAAAGAAGAAGAAGAAGAAGAAGAAGAAGAAGAAGAAGAAGAAGAAGAAGAAGAAGAAGAAGAAGAAGAAGAAGGAGAAAGAAGAAGAGAAGAGGAGAACGATAGACCTGCAGCTGGCTCTCTATTCATATTTGCTTGTCGCGGGACACACTCGTCCACGAGCACCTGTGCATTATTCACTGCCTGCGCAGAATTCACTCCTTCCTGCGCAGAATTCACTCCTGCCTGCGGAGAGTCCACTCCTGCCTGCGCAGAATTCACTCCTGCCTGCGGAGAGTCCACTCCTGCCTGCGCAGAATCCACGCCTGCCTGCGCAGAATTTGCTCCTTTGACTGCCATGTCAAACATCTGCTTCGCCCGTTTAATTACATCTTTTGTAGCCTCGGCCTTCTCGAGCTTGGCTCGGCCTCCTTCAGCTCTTTCTTGGCCTCCTTCAGCTCTTTTTTGGCCTCCTTCAGCTCTTTCTTGGCCTTCTCGAGCTTGGCCTCGGCCTCCCTGAGCTCTTTTTTTGCCTCCTTGAGCTTCTTTTCCTTCTTGCATTTTGCCTCGGCCTGCTTGAGAGCTCTTTCTGAAACGCCTCGCGCTCGGGTAGGCGCTTTTCGGTCGCACCCACAACTACAGGGTCTGGCTTGGGATCTGGTCCAACCCAAACCCGAACTGCAGATGGAGCGGCAAGCCGGGAGACACACTGAAAGAGCTCCCCTCTTCGTTCCCCTCTTCGTTCGGCTGACCTTTGTCCGGCGCCTGTGCAAAGTGTTGCCGCGACACCACCCAGGCGAAAGCGCTCACCAGCAAGACCCCGACAACGCCTGCCACAAACGCAACCAACACGCACACGCACAGACAGCCAGCCACATATTGTCTAGCTATGCAAAAAAAGAAACGACGTGCAGTCATGCCGATCCACGTGTTCCTAAGTATGTCTCTATCGTACCTGTTCCTAAGTATTCCTGCCTCGCTGGCATACCCATGGCAACTCGCAGCAGGTTGAAGGCTGGGCGGGG
>WBZZ01004176.1:215000-216845 GCA_019918135.1 Paulinella micropora | reverse complement strand
AGCAAAATCTGCTGGTGCTGCCTTCTTGCGCTGCATGCTGGCAACGCGGCACGCCCTGCGAATTTTGTGATGAAGCCTGCTACGGCGACGCCATTCTTGAGCTT
Source organism: Paulinella micropora (assembly GCA_019918135.1). NCBI lineage: Eukaryota > Cercozoa > Imbricatea > Euglyphida > Paulinellidae > Paulinella > Paulinella micropora. The sequence goes on along the minus strand of WBZZ01004176.1, from coordinate 216,741 downwards.
CTACTTCAGTCCTGAAACCGTTAGAATGATCAGCAGCAAGCTCTGTGCAGATCTCGCATTTTGAGAAATCTCCTTCTGCAAAACAAACCTGTAATAAGTAATGATAACGAAAATATGCATAATACCTCTGACAAACTTGACGTGCGGAAAATCCATGCGCCAAACTTTGTTTATCGTATTGTCTGTCGGAGGATTATTTGGATCAACTCGTTTCGAACAACCAAACCGAAGGCACATATCTTTCCAATTCTCGCGAACATAGTTTTGGACTCCTGCGTCCTGAGCCATTTCTTGCATCCTCCATATTCCGTCGCTGCATATCTCCGGGTAACTCTCCATGAACTTCTCGCAGAGTAATACTGCTACCACATCTTCTGTTTCAGGAACGGTTGAGTAGCTTTTTGTCAAAACCTTCGTGTTATTTGCAAGAAGTTTGTGTGCTCTTGACAAAACTTTATCACCGATCCCGTAGATACGCTGCCAGGCTACTTTGCACACAGCCTCCGTTAAATACATATACTGAAACGATCCAGTTTTTGTTTGAAACGATTCAAGCTGCGAAGCTGCCCAAGAATAAAGCTCACTGAGAGACGATGACGCATTCTTCGCTCTCGTGTAAAGCACATCACGCGTGTCGATAAATGAATAACACTTCCACTTTTTGCAGCAGACAGACTTAACTTCCCTGTCCAAGTCGGCGAAGGTAATCCCCAACAGTTTTTGGAGCGCAGACGGTCTCTGAAGCTTCACTGCACCTTTCGTGCGACTTTTCATCGTGTAGGGGCGCGTTGGATTCTTACGTGGTCTGCTGTAAGGAATTGGTGATAATCTCATGATGTTATACAACAGCTCATTCGATTCCATAAGCTCGTCGAAGTTCAATCGAAGCTCGTTGGATAATTCCGCATCGTCCACGCCGACCAGAGGAGGAAGCAATCCAGGGTTGATAGATGCAGCATCACCGTTTGAATCCGTATCTGAACACTCTTCGTCGACGTTCTACGCAAACAAGATCGCTTATGAACATTAACCAGCATGAACATAGACAGGTAGAGAAAAAAAATTACCATGGAGCCAGTAGGAAGATATAGTCTAGAGCTGCTGCAGCTACTAACATCATATCCTGTAGTGACAGTAGAACTGTCTGACTGTTTCCAGCTGTCGAGGTTAGCATCAACGTCAGGAACACCTGCCTGTAAAAAAGAATCTTCTCAGTAATAATTTTCATTTATTTATTTTTTACCTGTGCATCACTCAAGCTTGATTTTTCTGTGATGACTGTAATGTCCGAGCTTTCCCTGGGCAGAAGCGTGCGGCGACTATCTGAAATTGAGGACACGCTGTCGAGAAGCTTCCTCTTTTTTTCCGGCGGAATAGATGATGACCTGGAGAGCGGTTGCTTTCCATCAGAACTAATACTGCTGACCGACGCTAAAAGTTCAACCTTTGCTTCATGAAGCAAGGAAATTGACTTAAGTGGAAGCGGATGTTCTTTCTCAGGAACGATGAAACATACATGACCAATGTCAGTCTCGAACAGGAAAACTGGGATTTTAGCTCCTTCCTTGGCAGCCTCTTTCAACCAGACCGGATGTGCATCGCTTGGCAGCGTAGCTATCTCTAGGTCTGGATTAGGCGCATAGCTGAGCAAAATCTCTTGATCTTTCGATATTGCGGTGGTGACAGTCACAATAGGAGTACCCTTGCTGACCTGACATTATTTACAACAATATTTATAGAA
>WBZZ01004176.1:185000-210000 GCA_019918135.1 Paulinella micropora | reverse complement strand
GTTGCTGGGACTGCGGAATAACCTCGGCTTAGTGCAGTCTTGCCCTCAGGAGCTCCATCGGTGGCCCCGATCATCAGGCGAGAGACTGACACGGGGGGGTGGAGGACCTCGAACAAGGGTATTGGAGGCTTATGTCCGTTGAGGATATGCCATTAGCTGCATCAGTACGCCTCAGATATAGTATTATTATTATTATTTAGGGAGTACATAGGCCATCGGTCCCTTTCCATGGGCTGATTGGTATAAAGCTCCTAGATTAATGTTCTATGCCGTCACTTCCTTTATTCCACCGATTGGTGTGGAGACTTTCCTTATGGAATGGAGGACTGGATGCACATGGCCTTTTGGCTCAGCAATTGGCAGACGATACATATTATTATTATTATTATTATTATTATTATTATTATTATTATTATTATTATTATTATTATTATTATTATTATTATTATTATTATTATATTGTTATTATTATTATTCGATAGCATAGTTTAGAGAGGGGAGTATAGATACTTAGCTTTAGTATAGTTAGCTAGTGTGTGTGGCCTTCTATCAGTGAGCCTTTCCCTGTTTTTTTTTTCGAGTATATTTCTTCTAACGGGAAGCGCTGCCATTTTTTTTTTATTTAAACTCTCTTTTTATTATTATTATTATTATTCCTCTTTTGCTGCTGCTTTAATTAGCTTGCTCTTTAAGTTCACATCCGAGGACAACAAACATCGGGAGGGGGCGCTCGCGCTCGACGTTGCACTTACAAAGTACAACAATTTCGAACTGAAGGCGTCCACGCAAGTGGAGACATGTGAGGGTGAAACTTCACCTTGTGCTCCCGGGTCTTTTTCCCTATAAGTATGAAAGATTTTTATAAACTGATTGTTTATTTTTTATTTGCAGGCTCTTCATTGTCTTTCCCATTGGTTGGCGCAAGAAGACTCCTGCGCAAGTCAATCGAGGTACTGTATGTTTTTCAAAATTCACAAGCTGCACATATTTTTTATACTTGGATGTTGCAGGATCGAAGCGCTTCATTTTTGCTGCGCGCGAGGTCGACACTGACGGCGATGGCAAGGCTGACGAAATCCAATATCAGCTCATGGGTTTTTTTGGTTTTAACCTTAAACACTCTTGCATGCTTGATCCGTCGCCGATGGACTTCGAGAAGCAGGTGAAGCCCGCGTGGCTCCTCTACGTCGGTAACCCCACGAACCCGCCTATGATTTGCAACTGGCGGAAGCGGGAGCTTTTGCTTCTGTACGAAGCAAACAAGGTCATTTCTTCTTCTTCTTCTTCTTCTTCTTCTTCTTCCTCTTCTTCTTCCATTTTTCTTTTTCTTCTTCATATACATGTTATTATTCTTTTTCTCCTCCAGCTCCATCTTTTTTTTTTTTTTTTTTTTTTTTTTTTTTTTTTGTTTTTGTTTTTGTTTTTTTTGGCATCTTCCTTTTCTTTATTTTGCATATTTACTGCATGCTCGCCTGAAACGTTAGAAGAAGAATCAAAAAAAAGGGCCCGACTGAGCCTCGCTCTTCGGGCAGGCCAAAAAAACTGAGATTCGGTAGCAACATTGTATGTAATGAAAAATGAAGGATGTATGTAATATTGTTTGGTTCTTTGTGCAGAATCCATCGACGTCGACGATGTTCCAGACGTTCCAGACGTCCCTGAAGAAGAAGAGACCCCTGAGCCTCCTATGCCTAAGGGGTCCAGCAAGAAAAAGCCAGGTACTAGCAAATTTCATCTTTTTTTGTGTGCTTTTTTTTCAGTGTTTCTAATTTCTGACGTGACTAGGCAAGCCGAAGTCCAAAAAGCCCGCGGTCGACGCTGATGAAGTGGACATGTCGTTGGAGGTATAATCTTTCCTACTCCTTCTTCTTCTTTTTCTTTTTTTTTGTGAGGGGGGGGGCCCCCGGGGGGGGGGGGGTCAAAAGGTCTCTTTGGGCGCCGCAGCATATAGTTTAGAGAGGGGAGTATAGCTACTAGCTTTAGTATGGCTAGCTAGTGTGTGTGGCATTCTATCAGTGAGCCTTTCCCTGTCTTTTTTTTTCCGAGTATAATCTCTCTAACGGGAAGCGCTGACATTTTTTTTTCAAACTTTATTATTATTATTATTATTATTATTATTATTATTATTATTATTATTATTATTATTATTATTATTATTATTTAGGGAGTACATAGGCCATCGGTCCCTTTCCATGGGCTGATTGGTATAAAGCTCCTAGAGTGATGTTCTATGCCGTCACTTCCTTTATTCCACCGATTGGTGTGGAGACTTTCCTTATGGAATGGAGGACTGGATGCACATGGCCTTTTGTCTCAGCAATTGGCAGGAGATATACTATTATTATTATTATTATTATTATTATTATTATTATTATTCTTTGTTGTTGTTGTTGTCGTTGCTGTTGGTTTGTTCTGCCACTGCCTTGTTCGCAAGAAATGAACGACTTCTTTCAAAACAACGGCGACCGGTATTGTATTCAGGGTAGTTCGTCCGCCGGCGTGTCGAAAGAAGTCGTTCAGGATCTTGTGAACAAGGCAATGTCAGAACAAGCCGCATCCATTAAGGAAATGCTAGCAGAAGAAAGAAAGTTGAGAGAGGAGGAAAGGAAGAAAAAAGAAGCGCAAGATCGGAAGGAAAAAGAGGCGCAAGAGAAGCGACAACGGGAAGAGGAGAGAAGAAAGAGGAAGAATTCGAAGAAGGAGAAGGAGGAGGAGGAGGAGGAGGAGGAGGAAAGCTCAGAAGAAGAGAACGAGAGAGTGAAGAAGAAGATGAAGAAGAATAACAAGAACAAGAAAAACTATGATGATAATGATAACAACAACAACAACATCAGCAACAACAACAGCAACAACAACAACAACAACAAAAATAGTAAGAGCGAGAGAGAAAGCTTGCTGGAGGATCTCATCGCGCGGATGGCAGCTGGCGCTCTGTCTGCTGGTAACTCACCTTCCACCCCCCAACGCGGCACCGGTCTCACCGCTCCCAGCTCACCTAACGCATGGGAGTTTGTTTTAGCATCGCTTGCGCTGACTCGGCGCTAACTTCAAATGCACGCACCAGGTAGTTTGCCTAGCTTTCACTTTTCTCCTTCATCTGAAAGATGTTTGAATTTGTTTTGTGTTTTTTTTCTTTGTAGTAGTGTAGTATTAATCGTAATTTTTTGCACTGGCAGGTTTGTTATGGTCGAAAGCGTGATTAAGAACGTTTGTCGCGTGCAAGAGTTAAACAAACTTCTAATTTAGTTAGTATGATATTACGGAGTTAGATTTATTATTTTTTTTAGTAATTAAAGAAATTTTGTTGTAGAATCTATGTATTTTGCGTGGCGACATCGCACTTCTCTTCCTCCCCCGTTCCCCCCTCCCCCCTCCCCCCCCCCCCGGGGGGAATTTATTGTAGGTAAAAGCAATGTTTATTATCATAATAAAGTAAAATGCTTAATGTAAACAAAGATAAACAAACTTAAAAGCAAATTCTGCATGTTGGGCATTGTTATCATCATAGATTCATAGTAGCCGGGACTATGAAAAAGGAGAAAGATTACCGTGTCGGACCGGTTCCTGCCCACCTCTGAAGATGAAGTTAAAGTGTATTACAATTAATAAAAACATGTTTTAATATTATTTTTATATGTTCTGCAATCAGTGAATTGATTTCCTTTCATTTCCACACGTTTTCAAAAAAGTCCATATACTTCATGGAAAATTTCGGAAAAAGGGATACCCCCAAGATTGTCGAATGTTTAGTTATACCGAGTAAAATTTTGTGTATTTTAACTTGCGCATACAGTCATCGATCTTGGGCAGCGGGTACCGCTCACCCTCGATGATCTTGTTAGCCCGATAGTAATTCACACAAAACCTCAGCGCTCCATCCGGCTTTGGAACCATGCGTACATGCGACGAAATCGGGGAGTCCGAAAAGTCCGTGAAATCTTCTGCTTGTAACTCCTCCGCCTTCTCCTGGGCAACACTTTCTTCCTTACGGCCCAGGACAGACCTCCTAGAGGCATGCGTGATATTCATCCCCGGAATCTTCCTGAGATGGGCCTCAAAATGCTTGACCGTCCCCGGCCTAGGCGGATCAAAGATCTCCTTTTCCTTAGCCATCACCTTCTGAAGGCTCTCAAGATCCTTTTCTTTTTCTTTTCCAATCCGCCCGCATCCGAGCAATTTTATCCTCCCATGACTGGGCATCCTTCCGATCCCTAAGTTCGGGTGCCTCAGCCATGTCCGACCACGCATCCTCCACCAGGCCATCCTCGGAGGGCATTTCCACCTCCTTCTGATGGTACTTGACTTCCGAAAACTCATCCCATTTCCCAAGGTTCGCCATCCGATCCAGAATCAACGCATACTGGATAGGCGCCCTTTTCGTGTAAAACCCTGTGAAGCACGTGAACGCTTGTTCCGCACCTTCTGAAGGTCACACCCTTTAAGTGAGTTTTGATATGCCAACCCCTGTTCCCTAGTGCCCAATCTACATGCAATCACCAAATGTTGCTTCCTAGATGGCACCGGGATTGGGTGATCCGCGATCCGGTCCAAAACCTCATCCGCCCATAGTGCGTTGTCATGGAACGGTAAGACAATAGAGAACGGTTTATCACCCGCGAAATACTTCGTGAGCCACTTCATTGTCTCTCCGGAATTCCGCTGACAAAGAGGTTTGTCACCCCACATGTCCCCACGAAATCCAAAATTTCGTCCTCCGTTCCCCCCGTTGACACCCACATCGACATCAACGGTTCAACAACGGCCTATTGGCCCGTGATGCCTTTGCATGGAAGCAGTACTGGTTCTGAAGGAACACATAAGGCCCCTTCTTTCCATCCCTGAACCCGCCCATTCCTGCCTCCACCTTCATGTTATGTTCTTCAATGGTGCAAGCCATAATCTGAGCCGACCGGCCCTGAATTAAGTCCTCCACCGTTGCCTTTTCCCAACGTCGAACAACCTTCCTAGCCTTTCCCGCAAGCCCGCGGTACTCGGGTTGGAAATCCTTATAATAATTGTCCAACGGCGGGTGTTGATATGGCTTCGGTATGACCATCTGCACCCGCTTGCGCTTCGCGCAATTGCATGTGTGTCACCGACGCCGTCCGTGCCGTGCTTAGTGTATGACACCGCGTAAGTATCCGTATTCATTGGAAGAGAGGAACCTCCGACCGGCCCCTCACCATATCCTCCGCGTCGTCATCACTACTTCCGTAGTGCATTAAACCTGACCGGCAATCAATTAATGTATTCATCCTATTGAGTTGCATGAATCCAATCAGCAACTCTCCCGAATACTCTGGACAGACATAGAACTGGATGTCAAAGGACTTTAATAATAATACCGGAGTAGAGTTGAATGGTCAAGACCATTGTCCCCGTAACCTTCGCCCTCGCCTTTCCATTCACCCCTTCTATGCTTCCTTTAATAGGCAACATATTCCGTCCAACCACGCCTTTATTGCCGCCACGAATCCCGCCCCCGCGATGTATTAAAATTAGCAAACGTATCGTTAGCCGATTATCTCATACCCACTCAAAGTTCACAACTTGAGGTAAACCTGAGCAACGCATAGGCATCGTGTTGCGGTAGCATCATCTCTAGGCGCAGAGTCCTTCATCTGCGGATAACATAATGAAAGTGTAGCATCATACACTCCGCTCGTCCGATTCGACAGCCCGCTTTTAATACCTCCCTCAGAGGCTAAAAAGTCCGTGACCTCCAATATGCCATAACATATGATGAATGACATATTTGCTTATCGAAACCGTCGATGATTTCCGTCTTTATAGCCCTTTCCTTCCCACGGCTCCTTCAGCTATGTCATAGCTGCCCAAGTGACTGAAATCTGACACGCAGCCATAGATGTCCGAATGGCTTTACCGTCATGCCACTCCATATTTATACAGTGCGTCCCACACCGTATAGATTTCAGTGACAGTCCTTCCAGCCGGCTTCAAAACCATTCAATTCAGTACGGTAATCACTTCGAAATCCATAGTGACATCCCATCACTAAGTCCCATAGTGACATCCGTCACTTCCGCCTTCAAAGCGTACCGTCGAATATCAGCCAACCGGTTGCCGAAAGAAAAGATAAGAGAAAAAAACTTTAATCAAAACTTATGTATTAATAACCACTCGGTCAGTCTCCTCAGTGTGACCAAACCATGTATTAACACATTTCCAATGCATTCCAATGCATTCCGATGCATTCCAATGCAATCCCATGCAATCCCATGCAATCCCATGCAATCCCATGCAATCCCATGCAATCCCATGCAATCCAATGCAATCCAATGCAATCCAATGCAATCCCATGCAATCCAATGCATTCCAATGCATTCAAATGCATTCCAATGCAATCCAATGCATTCCAATGCAATCCCATGCAATCCCATGCAATCCCATGCAATCCAATGCAATCCAATGCAATCCCATGCAATCCCATGCAATCCCATGCAATCCACTGCATTCCAATACAATCCAATGCAATCCAGATGCAATCCAATGCAATCCAATGCAATCCAGATGCAATCCGATGCAATCCATCCAATGCAATCTAATGCATAGAGAAGAAAGATATGCACCCTCTCATCCCAGATAAAAAATAAATAAAAGAGCTATGCTCTCCCTTCCACTCACAACAGGAGAGAAAAGAGAGACAACACGCCAGCTCACATCCTCCCACAGAGACACAATGCATGCTTCTTTCCCATAATGATTGCTGGCCGCTCTGACACTGCCTGCTAGGCGCATAATGGGTCCTTCCCTGCACCAGCTGCAGACATCTTCCACAGCAGACCAGTTCAACCACCTGTGCTTCTCACTCAACTAACCATGAGAGAGCACCAGGCTAAACGAAACAAACATACCATGGGTCAAAGTCAGCACCAAACCCAGTATCGCTGACATGTTGACCTCCTAGGTGTCAAGGTCCAAGTTTGGAGATCAGGGTTCTTCCCTGTTTTTCCAAAACCCCCTTACCACCTGTAGTTTCCCTTGCCCGAGACGACTGCAAGCACTATCTCGCACGACCAGTACAGCGTACTGATAGTTGAGAAGCTACTTGACACTCTCACCAAGACACAGTCAACAACAGTGACTGATTGTCCCCAGAGAGTGTGTCGTTCCAAATTCCAAAATTTATGAGTTCGAAAAAGGCATAGGGAATCCAAATGTATCAAGACCGGAGGTCTTACCCTTACGAGCTCAATAATAAAAAGGAATTTAATAATAACGTTGAAAACAACTGGTTCAGAACTAACCTCCACTTCTAAAGTAGAAAGGGAAGTCAAGTCTGAACCCAAACAACAAGTCAGAGGGAAAAACCGTAAAAAACGGAGTGTCCCTTTGACAGGGTCAACTGACACGTTTCGTTACGTCCGTAACCTGCACAAATGCCAAAACATACCCCAAACAACAACCCATAAGTGCAATTTCCCTTATTTAGCCATAAATTCCCAGTCACGGGAAAAATGGCAAATTTCACGGAATTTCCGTGACCTTTTTCCAAAATTTCAAACGGTTACTACATATGATGTAGAAGGATCGGGTCAACGCTATTAATGTGGGAGATTATTCAATATGGATGCTACATAATCATGTAATCTCCATCCTGAAAACCTTCTCCACTCCGGTAAACTGTTACGTGTTAGATGTAGGTTTTAAGGTCCTATGAGATCCAAGCATCCCAGCTTTCTTTTCATACTCCATATCCTAAAACCACATTAAAACCGGATGTATTAATCAGAACCGGAAATGTAATAAAAAATTCATCTTAAAATACATTTAATAACAAAAAATTACTTCCACGAGTAAATTCCCGTAAACCCTAATAGCGTAAAAACGATGTAGTATACCGTGGGTGTTACAGTATGATCTTTATCTGTGGGAGATATGGTATCATTCCATGTCTCAAGTTTCTTGGCGTCTTTATATACTGAAAGGTATTGTCTTACTTTAGGATCTTCCACTGGATCCAGACTCCTCCAGAAATGTAAGACTGGTTGTATTATTTGTGCCGCAGTCGAAATTCGATTCGATCGCGTATGGCGTTTGTGAGGTACTGCCATGACTCTCATGAGATATAAATCTGAGAGCGTGTCATCGGCTACGTGTTGGGCCGCAGGCCTCACCAAGTAAAAAGCGTCTTTGGCCCATGAAATATGTCAAATCGCATCTCCTTCTTTTCAACTAGGGTGAACGAGAGTGTCATTGCCCGCGCGAGGGTCTTGATCTCCGTCATCGCTCCCCTCTTGATGGACTCCTTGCGAACGTGCCGTCCTTATCGCCTTTCTCGGTCGGTCGTAGATAAGGTCATTTTGCGCTCTCCTTATTTCAGCCTCCTTCGTAGCACGTTCGACTCCACCCTTTTGCGGGTCTAAGTCCCCGCCACGCTTTTGCGGTCGGTGGCCCGCTTGTTCTCCAGCTCAGCCTCCTCCTTCTCCGCTATTGGTGCCCTGTAGGCATCCCGTTCCGAGATATCCTGCTTACGGATTGGTGGGACCTCTTTAAAGTCAGCCTCCATCCGTTTGAGTGCTTGATCAACGGACTCATCTTCAAGTAGGAAGGGATCATACTTAATCAGCCTTCGTACATTGACTATTTGAACTTTCCCTCGGCCCCTGATTTTATAATTCAAAGGCCCCATCTGTTCCATGATCTGGTATGGTCCTTTCCAGTGGATGAACAGCTTCGAGCTGACTCCCTGAGGAACCTGAGGATGGTACAGTAGTACAATATCCCCGACCTGAAATCTGACTTGATCCAGGTGTCCCTGCCTGACACCTTCAGCATCAGTCTTCCTGCGCTCCGCCTCCCTATGCGCCTGTACTATTTGCTCCGCCTCCATCTTCGCCCGAAGTCTCACCCCAAACACCTCATCCTGATCTGCCCATGATTCTTTTGGGTGCAGCAGTGAGGCTGAGATGGCGGGCTCACGCCCATATACCAATTGGTATGGCGAGACGGAACCTTTTGAACCACCTAACGCTGTAGAGGGTAGGCAATTCATAGCAAAGGCAAACGAGGATGCTGCCTCCATCCATGCCTTTTGGTTCTCCTTCTTCATACAATACATCTTCAGCGCGGCCTTGAGGGGTCTATGCACCCGCTCTATCTTGCCGTTCGCTCTGGGATTATAGGCGGTGACATATTGCCATTTCATGCCGTAATATGCAGATAGCTTGTCGATGACTTCATTATGAAAGTCAGAGCCTCGATCTGAGCATATTTTTCTCGGCACCCCAATCTGTGAGATGATCCTGTCAATCAACGCCTTGGCTGTTGTTTCGCCCGTAACGTCTTTGACTGGGACCACCCATACATAGTTGGTGGCTCTGTCTATGGTCGTTAGAAGGTATCTGTAACCTTCCGTCGTGACCGGGAAAGGTCCTACATGATCAGTGTGTAAGAACTCGAACACTCCTAAGTGTAAAGGAAAAGTCCCGATCAGGCCAAAATTCGCCTTCAATGGTGTTTTGGATGTCTTGCATGGGATGCATGCATTGACCTGTTCATCAATATTCTCCTTCATCTTCTTCCACCAGAACCGTCTCGAAATGAACATATGCGTTCTTTGTCGGCCCGGGTGTGCCAGTAGTGGGCAGTTATGAGCAGCGACAAAAATGATGTGTCCGAGTTCCTCAGGAACCCAGAGAGTCCATTTGCTTGGTTGTGATGCATAGCGCCCGTGTTGGCCTTTGTACCACAAGAGACCATCTCTCCACCCCATCTCCTTCTGTTGCTCCTTAATCTCCCTCTTCATTTTCAGCTCGTTCGGGTTCTTGTATAGCTGTATTAGCTCTTTGAACTCCGGATCGAGAGCCTGTTGCTGTCTCCATGCAGTGGGTGAGGCTATGTGGATAGTCCCATCCTCTAGCTGCACTCCTATCTTGTCAGGGTTTTCGTCTAACTCCTCCTTGTTCTCCTGCGGGGGTTCCGCATATGCTTCTTGCTTAATCTCTTCTTGTTTTATCTCCGCCTTCATATTCTCGTATGCTTCATAGGACCACTCAGCATCCTCGAGGACATGTGCTCTACAACATATCCCGTGATCCAGACCTTGCGGGCTATGACGTAGACCCGATCGGTTATATCGGACCCCTCTCGCCATCTGCATCGACTCGATATGATGCACTTCGTATGTGCAGTCTGGGGATAGATCCTCCATTTCTGCTGATGATACGAGAGCTGCCACTTCTGAGTGAAACTCTAGCCTGGAGAGGCTGTCAGCGACAACATTTCGCTTGCCGGGTAGATGGACCATTGTAAAATTGAAACATGACAAGAATGCCTGCCATCTCGCTAGACGGCCAGTCTGTTCATGATTCATCAGCCATAGTAAATTCTGGTGATCAGTCCTTACTATAAACTGAGGTCCACCCCATAAATACTCTCTCAACCGTTTGAGGGCCCAGACCACCGCCAGTGCCTCTCTCTGTCTCGTACAATAGTTTCGCTCCGCCGAGCACAACTTTCTACTTATAAACATGATCGGGCGCAACTTTTTCTCCTCATCTTCCTGTTGTAAGACTGCGCCGATCGCGAACTTTGATGCGTCTGTGTCGACTACGAATTGCTTCGAAAAGTCGGGCATCATCAGCACGAGTCCGCCATCCTTCGGATTTTTATAGATGAGATCTTTGAGCGTGTTGTACGCTTCTAAGGCTTCATCATCCCACTTCTCAAAATCACCGAAGTCGATCATTCTCTCCAACTTAGCCCGAGTTGCACCCCAATTGGGTATGAACTAGCTGTAATATTGCGCCATCGCAAGAAATGAGTGCAGCTCTGTGCGATTCTTCGGCCTCTGCCGGCTCATGATCTCCTCCCTCTTCTCTTTGGATGTCGAGACTCTATTGTAAGAGATTTCGTACCCCAAATATGTCACGCTTGTCTTTGCGAGTTGACATTTCTTCAAATTACATTTCAGGCCAAATAGTTTGATGCCTGAAAATGTCTGTTAGATGGTCGATGTGCTCTTCCATCGTATTGGAGTACACGATGATGTCATCGATGTAACAAAATGCGTACTCTCCCGCCTTCTGTCCTCTTCTCCTTATGAAACCTCCCTCTGTCTGGTCATTATATTTGCTACTCAGCATGCTTTGCATCGCTTTCTGAAAGAGTCCCGGGGCCTGTTTGAGTCCCATCGGAAGTACTTTCCACTGATATATCTCCATTCCTGCTGCAAATGCAGTCAGCCATCTGGACTTTTCATCCAGTGGAATTTGCCAGAAGCCATTCTTCAGATCAATGACTGAGTATAGCTTGGCGTTCCGCAATACTCGCCTTCCTTCTTCAAAAGTAGGTAATGGATTTCGTTCCTTCTCTAAAATTTTATTGACGCGGGCATAGTTAACCGTTAAGCGCCATTCTCTTCCCGGTTCAGGCACCAGTCTCGGTTGGGAAACTATTGGAGATGTCGATCTCTCAATGAAATCCTCATCGAGTAACTGCCGTGTTTGTTCTTCTGCGATCTTTGCTTCATGTATACGCAGATTTGCCCGTCGTGGCGCCGGTGAAGGCTCAGCACCTGGTATTTTACAAATAACCGCAGTGAAGGCTCAGCACCTGGTATTTTACAAATAACCGCGGTGAAGTCTTCCGGCTTGACACCTCCCGCTTGAGGTGGGTCAAAAATCATTTTGTTGGCCTTCAATCTCTCTTTCAAAACCTCTTTCTCCTTCTCCGTACCTGCTCCTCCTGCCAATTTCTCGTCTATCGCCGCCTTAAACCCCTCTGACATTCTCTTCTGATGCTTGAGGGGTGCTCTGTCCTCCTCCAAGCCCAACTCTTCTTCTGATATATCGTCCATTCCCGTTTTTTTATATGTGGCAGTGTCTGGTTCATCGTCCTCCGCCAGACCTACCAACATATCTATTAATCTCGCATATTGCAACGGAGCTTTTCGGGTGTAGAAAGCATCGAAGCATGTGAATGCTTGAGGAATCAATTTCAACTTGTCCTGGTCTCTGAGCTTCCGCTTGTATGCACTGCTCTGCTCACGAGTCCCGAGACGACAAGCCACCACTAAGTGTTGCTTCCGTGAGGGCACCGGTATCGGATGATCAATAAGCCGGTCCCGTATCTCCTGCGCCCATATCGCCTTCTCATTGTACGGGAGTATGACCGGATATGGTTTATTATTTTCAAAAAGAGTGCGCAGGCACTTTTTCACTTCTGTCAGTGAGCGCGGCCACGTAGGCTCGTCACCCCAGAATTCGGTAATAAAGCTTTTAATATCTTCTGCCGGGATATCAGGGAGTCGTCCCCTTCTCCTCGGTATGAACTCCTGTCTGTCCTTCTCTTCCACCTTTACGTGAAAGCAATACCGTTGGTAATATATACATCGGCCCCTGCTCTTTCTTCAAATCCCGCCAACGATGGGCACCTTTTTCCCATGCATATAATCTCCTCTTTCCTCTTTTCAATGAGATCGTCTATCGACTTTTTATCCCATTGTGTAGAGACTGTAGCCGTATAGACCTCCGCCTCTCTCTTGTCTGACAGGTTTGAACTATCTTTAGACACCGCGTCCGTTGGCATATATGCCTCATATGCGTGTGTAATGGCCACCTGTTTCCCTTCCGATGCTACCCCTAGGTGTAGGGCCTCGTATGAGTCAATAGCATGGAGAGAGTCGACAGTATATTCTTCTCCTGGCTCTACGCCGTATATGAGTCTTTTGGCGGCGCAATCAATCACTACGTTCATTGTCGCCAGTTGGTCGTACGACAAAAGAACAGATCCGTGGTATTCGGGGACAACGTGCAAGTCCACTCGATATACTCGTCCGGATTTCAATTTAAAATTTAAAGTGATGATGCCCGTTATATCCGTCCGACTACTAATTCCTTTCAAGGTGCCAGATGATTTTTTCATATTAGTTTCTAACCACGCATGGTGTTTCGTAGTAAATTTCCGGCCGACAATATTAATATTCGCCATAGTATCATTACCAACGTTTATAAAGGTATTTAATGTTTCACAAAAAAGGTTCGTATAGCTTAAAGCGTCTGGCCGGTGACTTTTTAAGGCCAATACAAGGAGCTTGTGTTCTAAAATCTGTATCCTTTTCTCGAGGTTCGCCTCCTCCACCCTTTCCGCCGTTTTTGTAATGTCTTTTTGGGTATTGTTCACAGGCGAAGGATGATTGTCCTTGCTTTCTCTGTTTGAGACCGTGAGGAGAAGTTGATGTCCTCCATCCTCCTTGTCTATTATCTGTCTCGGCAAGTTGATAAGATTGATTGCCGGTTCTATTCTTACTTTCTTCGGCTGTGGCTGCGACAGGCCCGCCTGCTTTCTCTTTGCCAGCGCTTTACTCGCCTGCCTTTGAGTTGGTCTGTGGCCTGCTGTGGGCTCTTAGACTCACTGGTACCCTTGGTTGGGACCTGCACAACGATGTATCGTGCAATGCATGTTGTTCTGTTTTCTCCCTCCTTCTCTAGTCATTGGACTACCTGAAATCTGTTACCTGAGTCGCCATCAGTGTCGGTAATGGTTGCGCCTGATGTCGCATAGGCCTGTGGTGCTGAGGAACTCGAGCTTGAGCTCGAGCCGTCTGCCCAGCCCCCATCTCTGTGGTACGGGCGCTCTGCGCTGCCGTATCCACCTCGGCCAACCCATCTTCCTCCTCCTCTACCTTGAAATACATCTCTTCCTCCTCCTCTCACAAATCCTCTCTCCCCCCCGCCGCGAGTGTATGTGCCTCGTGCGAAAGGGGCTCCTCCTCCTCGATTGATTCCTCTCCCTCTTCCTCTTCCTCGTGTTCCACCTCTTGCTCTACTTGCGGCTTCTATGGCTGCCGTCTTCTGATCATCTCTAGCGAAAAGAGAATCGATCGCGTCAGCTAGTTCGTGGTCATGGTCCGCGACATCCTGTAATTTCCACCCCTGATCATTGCGCAGTCGGCGCAGAACGGCGACGGTGTTGGTTTCCTCCGACCGTACGTTCTTGAGGAGTGTGTTTCGGATGCGGGTGTCCTCGACATCGTGGTTGTACGGGCATTTCTTATTTGTGTGTTTGAAGCATTGTGACCGCGCCCACCAACGAATACAAGGTGTGTTAGCTTCACGACTGTTCTCTCTTGGTCGCTTTCCTAGAGATCGTTGCGTATGTGCGGCTTGCGGTTGAGCAGAAGCCGATGCAGAACCGATCAAGGATGCTGTCTGGCTGTCGAGCCTCTGACAAGCGGTCATTACTTCGGTCCACAACATTTTTGGGCTCACGGCCTTAGTCGTGGCCTCAAAGACGCTCATCTCCAAAAAGTTCAAGTGCTTTACCTTGTCGAAGGTTTTGCAGTCTTGCATGAGCAGTGTGAGCTTATTTTTGTTGTAGACGTGCAAAGCACTGAGGAAATATAGGAGTATGGCTTTGTGGTTATAAAAGAGAGTGTACTGGGTGCCCACATTTGTTAAGACAGATGCAAGCTGAGTGACAGACTGCAACTGCTCCGATACTAAGTCGAAAAATTCAAACCCAATCAATGTGCCCGTGCACAAGTGTTGGTATCCACTTGCCTTAAAGTATCGAATGAGGGCAGCAATGGCCAGAGTACAACTCATCTCTGCGTGTCCACCTTTCCTTGCTAGCTCCTCCTCTCCTCTGTACTTCTCGTAAGTTATACGATCAAAACCAGCTCCAAGGAGGGATCGATCACAGAGATGTTCTAGGACTTCATACTCCTGCTCCACCTTACACTGGTTTTGCTGGAAGCATCTGTCCATCTCATTGAGCTTAGTCATGAGGGTTTTCCCTGTGTCAGCCTCATTGGCAGTGATAGCATAGAGCTTAAGGCCCCCTCCCCCAATTTTGATTTTCGCCAGGGCTGCCTGCAGCGCCTGCTTTTTCTTCTGGGAGTCAGTCAAGTTAATTACTGTTCCTCCCCCTTGGGGTCCTCCTCCTGTGGGTCCTCCCCCTGCTTTCTTGGGAGCTGGGTTAGATGTGGTAGGTGGAGCCGTTGGCTGTGGAGCCACCCGTGTTACTGCCATTGCCACAGCTATCTTCTCCTTTTGCTCCTTCTCCTCTTTCTGTCTCGTCTCTTCTTCTTTCACCTGTCGTGCTAGATGAGTCACGAACTGTGCAAGCCCTGTGGCACTAGAGAGGAAGTGTGCCTTTTCTCTCATGGAAGACTTATCAGCTCTGTTATTATTTGGGATTGTTGTGAGAGGGCCTTTAATGAGAGTGTGATTCTTCGTGTGGGCCCATTGTTTCCATGTTTGTTTTTGCTCCTTCCCCTCAAAGAGGCCCTTATGGAGTTGTGTGAGGCGTTCAAGCACCTGACAAGACTGGTCAACCTCCTCGTAAACAGGATGTTGCCTTGTGTTGTCTTTCAGGGCTTTGTACATTTCGTTGTAAGCCCGTGTGAAGGCAGTTACAAAAGCCTCAAGGGCAAACTCAATGCCACTTTGGTTTCTACCTTCGAACTTTCTTTCTAGATTCTTGATATCAGTGAGGACACCACAGACAGACAGCCATGCTGCAGTTGTGCGTTTATTTTTCCACTGTATGTTTGTGCGTTCATGAAATTCCGCAACGAGCACAGCAGCGTAGAGTGTTGCAGATATGTCGTATATGTCGCACAGTGTAAGAGTGTCATACTTGATATCCTGCAATGGCACTCTTTCGTGCTCAAACCTCACTTTGTTGAAGAGAGGCTTCGCAAGGCCGGGAATTGCGATCAGGAGGTTGCTTTGACCTTGCCGTGGTCTATTTCTTTTCTCGTAAGGAATGTAGATGTGTGTTTTATAATAGGTTGGGTAGTTAAGGAAGAAGGACTCTTCATCATCATATGTAGCCAACTGTTCCCATGTATTTGGGATATTCTAGCCAACATCCTCCATCTCTCTCTCTCTCTGCCTCTGTCAGTGGAGAGCCTCCAGTCTGACCTGCACTTGCTTCTTGTGCATTACCCCCCCCCCCCCCCCCCCCACCCCCTGTCGACTCTACATCGGCTGTATACGTAGACTCCTCCCTCTCCTCTCCGTCTCTATCCCCTCTCTCTTCTGAGTACTGAGTCTCCTGCTCCTCTCCTCCCTCACTAGGACCATAATCAGTTGGTGTCACACCAGCCTGCTCATTCTCGTCTTCCATCTTGTGTTATGAGAGTCACGTCTGCTTTTTTTTTTTTTTTTTTTTCCCTCTGTTATTCTTATCACTCTATGCAACCTTCTTCTCCTTCTTCCTTTTCTCTGTTGAAATAGTTATGGAGCGTCAGGCCCTACACAGAGATAACGATAGTTTGGTCAAAAGAGCTGTTTTGTAGAAGTCAGTCTGTTGTCGGACAGTGCTTCGATATTTGTCTTGCTCTTGTGTGAGAGATGTGTAATCTCCTCTGGTTTCTGCAGAGAAAATGCAAGGAAAATGGTTCAGAACAGAGAGTGGGAGTGCTTTGCTCGTTTCTCCTCTGTCTGTGTCTTTGTTTGATGTTTGTTTCGCACTTGTCCTACTTGGCTTTATGCAAGCAGCAAGAGGGAGTGGAGTAGGTGTGGTCTGGTGTCTTGTAGAAGAGCACACAGAAGCCAAATGTGCACAAGGGCTAAAGGTTATGCCAGCTTGTGACAAATTGATTGCTTGTTTGTAAGTTTTTTGTTTGAGGATGAGTAGGAGTGTTTGTTTTCGTCTGATGTCTGTGCGACAGATCAGCGAAAAATAAATTTGTGCTTATCTGATGTCTGTACGACAGATCAGAAAAGAAATCAGCCTTTAGCTATGGACTCCAAATGTACTATCCCCAACGATAGCTCAATGAAAGAGTAAGTCGGTAATATAACCAAACACAGTCCTCAAAAAGAGAATGATGTCTCGTTATATTAGCTCAGTGACGCAAAGACAAAAAGCCGCCAAAAGACCAGGATCAAATTGGCAATTTCAGACGTGTCCGGCCAGACGGAATCTATAAATAAGTTCTTTACCGGATAATTCAGGGGGTGATGTCCACACATGTATGCATGTAATAATGTATGTACAATGTATGTATGTATGTATGTATGCTGTATTTATGTGTGTTTATGTGTGTTTATGCATGCATTTGCATATATAATGGATGCATGTGTGAATTTATTGATTGGTTGTTTTGGTTGTTTTGGTTGTTTTGGTTGTTTTGGTTGTTTTGGTTGTTTTGGTTGTTTTGGTTGTTTTGGTTGTTTTGGTTGTTTTGGTTGTTTTGGTTGTTTTGGTTGTTTTGGTTGTTGTTGTTGACGACGACGACGACGATGATGATGATGATGATGATGCACCTCAATCACAGCGACCATCACCACACCACTACCAGCAGCAACAGCAAAACAACAACAACAACAGCAACAACAACAGCAACAACAACATCAACATCAACACCAACAACAGCAACAACAGCAACAACAACAACAACAACAACAACAACAACAATAACAACAATAACAACAATAACAACAACAATAACAACAACAATAACAACAACAATAACAACAACAACACCAACAACAACAACACAACAACAATGTATGTATGTATGTATGCATGTATGTATGTATGCATGTATGTATGTATGCATATATGTATGTATGTATGGATGATGTATGGATGTATGGATGGATGGACGGATGGACGGGGTATGGGTCTCAGCAGCGAGCACATCATACATGCGATGTTTGAGAACCTCACGTTGTGCTGCAGCAAATAAGGGGGTGTCAGCTGCAGCATGTACATAAGCCTGAGCAAGGGGAGATGCAAAGCTAACATCAAGGAGCGCATTCGGTGGGGCCAGGCCAGGCTGCCACCATACACGAAGATCAGGACGGTCTCTTCTTTCGTCATGAAAGTAGAGGTGATCTGGCTCAATTTCCACCACAGCACCACATCGACGGAAGAATGTGGCTAGCATCTTGACATAAGAATCGTGTCTGCGGATGACTGCACCTGCAGCTAGCGGACGAATACGAGTGAAAAAATGCTGAGCAGCAGAGACAGGAGTTAGTAACAGTTGGCAAGAAGGACACTGCACTCCAGACGCGGGTATGTCCAGCATGTGCATTTGCGGTGTTCTGACAAAAAGGGCCGCCTCAATCTGAGCATCAGTGAGAGACAGCTCAGGATTGAATGGGATGGTGGAGAGAACGGTAGCGCCCTGGCATCTTCTTGTTCTGCGGAGATCATGAGAGCAGGAAAGGCTGGACCGTATTGAGCTTGGCCTTCCTGAAGGAGTCTGTTGCGTAGAGAAGAGAAGATGGAACGAGAAAGTCTGCGTTGTAGCTGCCTAGGGGGAACAGCACCAGGCCTAAGCAAAGACGTCATGAACACATGGCTAACTCCCCGCTGTTGCAGTTGCGTTGAGCACTGGGCAAGCACATTATCAGCGTCATTAAGACGCAGCCTCAGATCCTGATGCGGAGGCACAGCTCCAGTTGCGTTGAGCACTGGGCAAGCACATTATCAGCATCATTAAGACGCAGCCTCAGATCCTGATGCGGAGGCACAGCTCCAGTGCTGACTGCCAGTAACAAGGATGAGGTGTGAGCTCCTCTCTCTTCCTTTCCTCTTCCTCTCCTCTTCGAACTCTACTTATTCTACTTTAATGAAAGCGTCATTGTAAAGAGACTAAAGTCAGAACTAAGTCTGTCAAAAACTCACTCTACCCTTACTTATACTTCTCTTTCATCTTCTCCTTCTCCTTCCCCTTCCCCTTCCCCTTCCCTTTCACCTTCTCTTCCCTTCTCTTCTCTTCTCTCCTCTCCTCTCCTCTCCTCTCGTCTTCTCCTCTCCTCTCCTCTCCTCTCTCCTCTACTCTACTCTACTCTACTCTACGCTACTCTACTCTACTCTACTCTACTCTACTCCTAGTACTCTTCTCTCTTCTCTCTTCTCCTCTCCTCTCCTCTCCTCTCCTCTACTCTCTACTCTACTCTCTACTGTTACTCTTACTCGTCCTCTTACTCTTACTCTTACTCTTACTCTTACTCTTACTCTTACTCATACATACAGACATACATACAGACATCTATCTATCTATCTATCTATCTATCTATCTATCTATCTATCTATCTATCTACGATACGGTACCAGCACTGATTTCACGTTTCTGTTGTCTGAAGTTGTACAAAGTCGCCCCAAAGTTGTGGATAAATCTATCGATTAACTCTTCTATCGCATATATATACATGCAATTATATATATATATATATATATATATATAATATAGGTTTTATTATTATTATTATTATTATTATTATTATTATTATTATTATTATTATTATTATTATGACTATTCTTGGAGTGTTGACTGTGACATATTTGAGGGAAATCCCGATGAAAAAACCTAGTCACACTTGCTAAACAGAGTTCCAGCCCAATGGCCTCAAGGCGTTAAACTGTGACGCCAACTCATAACCCTTTGGTGGTAGATGCTGGGGAGGAGGGTCGTTGCGCGCGTAAAAGATCTTAAACTCCGCATATGCTGGTTGATAGCCCAGGACCCAGCAGACACCAGATTGTTATGGGTGGGGTTTCGAGGCAGCTCTAGCAACCGCGCTTGGTGTATGCACTTGCACATTCGGTGACGTCTTGCAAGAGGTTGCTGGGACTGCGGAATAACCTCGGCTTAGTGCAGTCTTGCCCTCAGGAGCTCCATCGGTGGCCCCGATCATCAGGCGAGAGACTGACACGGGGGGGTGGAGGACCTCAAACAAGGGTATTGGAGGCTTATGTCCGTTGAGGATATGCCATTAGCTGCATCAGTACGCCTCAGATATATTATTATTATTATTATTATTATTATTATTATTATTATTATTATTATTATTATTATTATTACTATTATCATTACTATTACTATTATTATTATTATTATATTATTATTACTATTATTACTATTATTATGAGTATTATCATTATTATTGTTGTTGTTATTGTTATTATTATTATTATTATCATTATTATTATTATTATTATTAGGGAGTACATAGGCCATCGGTCCTTTCCATGGGCTGATTGGTATAAAGCTCCTAGAGTAATGTTCTATGCCGTCACTTCCTTTATTCCACCTATTGGTGTGGAGACTTTCCTTATGGAATGGAGGACTGGATGCACATGGCCTTTTGGCTCAGCAATTGGCAGGAGATACACTATTATTATTATTATTATTATTATTATTATCATTATTATTATCATTATTATTATTATTATTATTATTATTATTATTATTATTATTATCATTATCATTATTATTATTATTATTATTATTATTATTATTATTATTATTATTATTATTATTATTATTATTATTATTATGGACACCGTGATAGCCCAGTGGTCAAGTTCTACCATCTGGGCCCTGTCGCCAGTTCGATTCCCGTCGGTGCCACCAGTATTTTCATTGAACATACCGATCCATCTGGACCAGTATTTTCATTGAACATACCGGCCCGTCTGGAAGTGTTGGAACTGCCCTTGCGGGGGTGTCATTAGAGCCTATCGTCAATTCTTCGTACTCCCCTCACGGGTGAGACGATGGAGGCGCATGTGCAGAAATGCATCAGCCATTGACAGAGAAGCACTATTATTATTATTATTACTATTATTATTATTATTATTATTATTATTATTATTATTATTATTATTATTATTATTATTATTATTATTATTATTATTATCTTTCTATCAATCTATCAATCTACCTATCTACTTATCTATATGTTTGTGTATCCTGTGTGTCTGCATGACAGTTAGACTATCTGTCTGCCGAATGTCTGTATCTATCTTTCTATCTCTCTGTCTATCTTTCTATCTATCTATCTGTCTTTTTGTCTTTGTCTCATCGTGTTCTCGTCTCCAGCACGAGATTTGTAATAAACCTTTGATACAGTCTGTCTGTTTGTGTACAAGTATTGATTAGTCTTCTATCTTTTTTACTATCTTTTCATGCAGAGATGCTTTCATCTTAAACACAGCAGCACTTATGCTTTTCTTTCCTATAGATGATGAACTCCTCCTTGGAATGTTCAATCTGCTTCGAACGATTCGACGACGAGAAGCTTTGCCCTCGTCTGCTCACTTGTGGACATAGCTTCTGCTCTGGATGCCTGGAGAAGCTTCTCAAACATGACGCCGTCACTTGCCCGACCTGCCGAAAGGATGCCCCTGTACCAGAGGGAGTTCATGGCTTGCCCAAGAACTTTGCCCTTTTGGATGTCCTTGCCGCTTCAAAGAGAAAGGAAGATGATGCAGTGCGAATTTACAACGCTTGTGACGAGCAGCATCCAGCGACATCATGGTGCTTGGAATGCAATGAGAACCTGTGCAAGGAGGCGGCCCGCTGGCACACACGCAACAAAACCCTTCAAACCCATCGCGTCATTTCCCTTGAAGAGCTGGAGGCCAGCCCCCAGCTGGCTGCCATCCCAATCTTCTGTTCTGAGCACAACGCGCTTTTCCGCTACGATGACCAGCATTGTGGTCGAGTGATCTGCAGAGATTGCTTTCCCTTGAAGCACAACGGGCACAAGTGTTCCTCCCTGGCAGAAGCTGCGTCCAAGTGCCGCGAGGAGATGAGGGCGCTTTCAGCCAAAGCTACTGCCCATGCTGCGGAGATCAAAGCAGCCGAAACCCGCATGGTTGGTGTACATCAGAACCTCGAACGGAAACACGAGCAAGAAGCTGCCAAGATCCGTGCTACCTTCAAAGAGGTCGTTGGTGTGTGATTGCGATCTAAGCTGTCTCCCCCTGTGTCCCCTCCATACTCCCCCTGCTCTTATTGACTGTCTGACTGACTAACATCATCGACATGGTCATATGAGTCGTCATCGTCATGAGTCTGTGTCGTGTCCTTTTGTGTGTGGGTGGTGGTGGCTGTGGTGGTGGAGTTTGTGGTGTGTGTCTGTTCGACATCGACATCCTTACTCTCACTCTCCCCCTCAGCTACATCCTCATCCCACTCTACTGTCCTATCTGGGTGTGCTTCCTTACCTATCATGTACGGATTAAACCGCACGTTTCTAACTCCTGCTATCACCTTCCTACCGTCCCACACTCTGTATAACTCCCTAAACAAGTCATACCCTACTAGCATGACCTTCTTTCCTCTAAACGGACCTTTTTGATCTTTACCTGTGTACATTACTCCCATGCATCCTATTGGTCTGAGGTGGGTCAGGAAAGGTTTTCTGCCTAAAAGCTGCTCATATGTGGAAATTCCCTTTCTTGGCCCATGAGTGGCGGGCAAGATGTTGTGGAGGGTGGTGGCAGAATGCTCCATTTCTGCCCGAAATGAAATGGGCAGATGGGTATGATACCGCATAGCCCTTGCGGCTCCTGCCTTCATATCATTAGCTTTCTCAGCTATGGGGTTTCCATCCTTGTCACCCGTTGCTGAGGTCTTCCATATAAACTGCCTCGGCTTCCACCACTCGATCACTTCTTTCGGGATGTCAAACTCCTGATCACATCTTATCTCTCTAACTCTATTTCCTGTCTGTCTCTCGTAAAATGCTACCGCCTGCTTAATGCAGTCAATACATCCGTTCTTATGCGAAAGATAATAATCTTTAATAAACAACGAGTAATCATCCGTAACCGAAAATTTATGTCTCTTCCCGTGTATTGAACGTGCTGACCACGCCCGGTGTCTATGTGCAGTACTACTCCTGGCTTACTAGCTCTCTCTATCCTATTGACCTTAAACCTATGCAACTACTTCGCCTTACCTATCATGCAGGCTTCACAGTACCCTACTTTCTTCTCGTCTCCTACTAGCTTTATGCCTAATGCATTCGCCAGAGCTCTCATCTTCTTAACGCTATAATGTTCACAAGCATAGTGGAACAATTCTATATCTACCTTCCTGATTGAACCTGGCTTGCGGGGGTAAGACGCATACAGCGTTACATCCACCGTTTTGCCTTCTGACTGTCTACACTCGTCTCTCTCTCTCTCTCTCTCTCTCTCTCTCTCTTGGGGTTTCCCTCCCCTTTCACAACACTACCTTTCTACTTTCAGGGCGATGTAGTCATTTAAACATGCATCCACATTCTGTCCAGGTTTGGGGTACATGTTCTCGAAAATTTGTGCTTTGATATTTTTGCTGACCCCGGAGATTGAATCGAACTTTGCCCTAACTGCCTCTATTAGTTCTATCGGTCCTTTTACTGTTTTAGTACGCAGATATCGAACAACAACAGGGTGAGAAAAGGCAACAGACAGAATGAGCTGTAAAGTTCGCATGCGTTCATAATGCTTCTTCTCCTTCTGTATGCCTCTTAATTTAAATGTGTGAGCTCGTTTGGACTCTTTTCTTTTCTCTCGCTTCAGTCTCTTAGCTCTCTTATCTTTCCACTGCTTCTTCTGTTCTTCTGACATCCTTGCCCAATCTTTCGGTTTGTCTTCTGCGGTTGTCTTGCTGTCATCTTTCTTCGTTTTGGGTCTCTGTTTACCGCTGTCTGACTGGCTTTCCTTCATCGTCTGTCTCTGAGTTAGGGGTGTCCTCTGACTCTGGCTCTTCTGGCAATTCCCTTTCCTCTACTTCGATTGCTTTCGCAGGATCGTTGGGATATTAACCTTAGCTTTAGCTGGGTCTTGGAACGCCAGCGCTACGCACTCCCCATGCCAGGCACTGATGCCCTTGGCATAGTTCTCTATCTTGTAACAGAAGTCGGAATAGTTCCGAGTGGTACCATCCAACTGCGGGATGCACTCTTGCTTTAAACCCATAGTCTTCTCGGTACCAAGGCTCATAACCTTTGAGAGACTCGCCATCGGGAACCTTTACCGATCCATTTCAGGATCACTCCTGGCTACTCTAGCAAGACTGTCTCGCAGTAAGGAAACGCACTTTAATAACTCGTATAAGTAAGAGAACTGAACTAACCGCGGGAGAATATGCCACGTCACACAGAAGCTGCCACGTCACAAAACTGACTAACTTAGATGACCAAGTTACGTAGTTATAATTATGACTGGTAAATGATCTATTAAGTCCTTGCAGATAACATTGGCATTATTGACTGTCCGTCCAATTGACAAATCAACTATCCACGTAACGGTGGTCAAAATTGAAATAGCTATGACTAACGAATGTTGCACTGGCAGTGGGGTTCAACAGACTACTCAATCTTATGGTTCAGTACACAACTTATGAATAAAGGTGTAACTGGCACAATTGACTTGAACTATTCAGAGTCAGTTAAACGGTTACTCCTAATTGTGACTTAATAAAATACTGCCACTTACAGAAATAAGTCATAACTCTGACTGACTTAATACCAACTTGAAGTTTGACTGTCCAACGTACCAGCTTGAAGTTTGACTGTCTAACGGTAGTAGTAGTAGTAGCGGCAGTAGTGCAGTCTCACACTCAATCGAACTTTTTCCAAGATCAAACTTTTTTCATTCATCAAACTTTTTTTCATGCAGATAGAACTTTTTAAAACAGCAAACTTCCGTTAATGATGCAAACCTTTTCTAAATTGAGTATCAGTGTGCAGACTTGAATGTCGACAGTAATAATCTCTCAAGTAGAGGACACTTACACGATGTTGTTGAAAATACATTTATATACTGAGAAAGACAATGCTTGCTTGCACGACAGAACAAAGGAAAACTAGACATTTCTATCCGAGTATGCGCAGAATATTCTGAAGAGATAGATGACACAGTGCAGCAAGAGCCTTTCTTACAATGAGTTAACTTAGAGGTGAAAAGAACTCCCAAAGTTCAGTGGGGAATGTTCAACTGCCTGGCGGCGTATCATCTAAAAAATTGTATTAGGTGCAATATGATAAATGCTTTTGGACCGAACGGATGCGTTGTTGGATTTTTATGTTTTGACGCACAAATACAGGTTCGAAGCACACCAGGCCAGATGATTGGCTCACACGACGAAAAACTTCACCCGCTTGAGAGTAGCGATGAAAGAAAAACTTCCTTCTGTTTGCCCATGATTTGAAAGAATTCAAGCCGAACAAAAGGACTGCACTCCGCGCTGATCTGCAAAGTTTGAGGAGCATTAAATTGGGTCAACTTTCCG
>WBZZ01004176.1:110000-180000 GCA_019918135.1 Paulinella micropora | reverse complement strand
TAAAGTTTATTAAAGTCAGTACTAAGAAACAAATCGGTGATCTACTCACCAAACCATTACCTCGTGATCAGTTCATGTATCTATTGAACAAATTCACAGTCATCATTCCGGAATCCCCGGAATGATCGCAGGTGTTTCACCGATGTTTTGTGTTTTGTTCTTCTTTGTGTTTTCTTTTGTGCTCCTATAGGTGTTGATCTGGGCGCCCGTGGCAATCGGATCGTAGGATCGAGGCAGTTGGTGGCGGGCCTCCGGAGGCTTGCCGGGACTCGGGTGGCGGGTGGCGAACCCCACCAGACATTTTCGGCGACCGGTGGCAGCGGAGATCGGACAACTTACCTTCAACGCAAAGAACTGATCGCTTACTTTCTTTTCACTTTTTTCACACACCTCTACTATATTTATATATATAATTTTTCTAGACTTCTGATACCCCTTACGGGAAGCGCTTGCAAATTTTTCATTTGCTAAAGAACAATAAAATACTTATGACGGATAGTTATAGCATTGACAAATAACTAAGGAGGAGCGTTGGTCATAGCTATTTCAATTTTAATCACCGTTACGTGGATAATTGATTTGTCAATTGGACGGACAGTCAACAATGCCAATGTTAACTGTAAGGACTTAATAAATCATTTACCAGTCATAATTATAACTACGTAACTTGGTCATCTAAGTTAGTCAGTTTTGTGACGTGGCAGCTTCTGTGTGACGTGGCATATTCTCCCGCGGTTAGTTCAGTTCTCTTACTTATACGAGTTATTAAAGTGCGTTTCCTTACTGCGAGACAGTCTTGCTAGAGTAGCCAGGAGTGATCCTGAAATGGATCGGTAAAGGTTCCCGATGGCGAGTCTCTCAAAGACATTACTTCTCGGAGACGTGAGGGTAAGACCCTCATATTCAAGTCACATATATATATGTTTTGAGTTTGTGTTTTCCAAAGTTTCACAACTTTCAAATAGTTGTAGATGTCGTAACTTATATTAATATATGTTAGGACCGGCAGTAACTTACATATTTTCCCTTTAGTTTACAGTATGAGTAAGTCAGAGGGTCAGGCTGTCAACTTAGACAGCTGGTCGCCTCTTGCCTTTTATTGAATAAAAAGAAAGTTGAAAGTCTAACTGCTTATTTTTTATCTATGTAGTACTTGAATTGGTCTCGGTCTGATTAGCCAAATTCAGCGGCTTTGTTGACCTGACCGGTTGTACTTATTTTTAACACTTGCAGTTGTGGATAATAAAAATGTCTCCGTTCCACAAGACTGCATATTAAAGTAGTAGTTTGCTTGTATACCGGTGAGCTAGTTAGTAAAAGGAAGGCAGCATCACTGCCATAGTCGTCTTTTAAAAGTGCTCACTGGTTCCAAGCTGTTAGTGCTAGACTGTGACAAAATATTACGAAAGTGCATGTAGATTTGATTGTCGTGTTGACAAAACTTTTGTTGAATTTTGGCCCATGTTTGGGGAGAACTAGACGATAGTTGCCTCAACGATTTTCGGAAAATAGATTTTGGATATTTGCATTCAAAAAAAAGTTGGTATACCGCCTCTTCTTATACTTCATTGTTGGTAGACTGATTTCGATACATACCCAGCATTCCTTTAATGGTTGCCGTTCTTACCCTATTGTCTGTGTAAGACGATAATGGCGGGAGGCGTGGGTATGGTGTAGTACCGTTGTCAACCAAGAATTTCCCATTTTTGAAGTGCGGGCGAGAATGAAAGCCGAAATATAACTTTTTCCCAATGCGAAGTTCGCTACCAGCAAATACCAGTTTGTAAAAACGTTCATCTACGTCTACTTTTTGTTCTTCAAGCTCTAGGCCACCCGTATATACGGGTTCTGCTTGTTTATATTCTAGATGCTTGAGTGATTGTATATGGGGTTGTAGACGATCAAGAAGTGTTTGGTCGTTTGGTACGGTTGCAATGAGGAAGAGTAAATCATCGACCTGTCGAATGCCATAAACAAATTCAGACAGGTTTTGTCTTCGCAGTGCAGTCAAGAATCGATACTCATCGAATATACACTTAATTTGAGCCAGTGGGGAAGACAGATAACCCCCAATTGGACAACCTTGACGAAGTAGGTGTTTTCTAGATCCATCTCGACTATGTCAAGTAAGTTTTGAAAACTGAAAGCTACATAGTCATCTCTTGATGCACTATGGTGCCACCCTACATCGTGTTTCATACGTCCGTTCTCGTTAAGTCGCAAAGTCTTTGAGACTTGAACCCTTTCTCTTTGCTTTCTTCTTTTTCCAGTGGCTTCATAATGTCTAAGAACCATGAAAAGCCAATGAAGAGACATAATGATATCTTTTTTGTCAAGCCAAGTAAACATTTGCTTCACATCAAATGAGAGTGCTTGAACATTCAACTCTACATTTAAAGTGTGTCCTAATTTTTGAAACAATGTTTGAGCTTTTTTTATTTTTCCTTTGAGATCTGAAAGCTGATTGAAATTGAAGTTGGGGACATATTTTGTGACTTGCGAGACTAGAAAATTCAAAGCTTTGGCTGCATATTTGAGTGTTTTTCTACCCGGAGAACGAGATTGAATACAAATAAGTCTGGTCTTATTTTTTGGATCTTTGTCTTTCGGAGAAGTCATAATTTTGTTGACTTCGCCTTTTTTATTCAAAGGGGCAAAGCGACCGAGATTACGTTTATTGTATTCGTGTTTGTACTTACGTAGAACCTGTTGTTCTGTCATGCATAATGGCTTGAAACATGGGGAATCTATCACCTCTTGTTTCAATCTGTTCCACAGCAGAACTGGGCATTCTACCCACAATTGGTTTTTGTTTTTGTCGAGGTCTTTTACAACCAGTTTGTTCTTTTCTATGTAATTTTTCACTGATTGTAATTTGTTCCAACTGATCTTTTGGTTTTTGTCTTCAGTTTGTCCGAAATTTTGACGGTTGTTATCCCACAGTTTTTGCAAAATTCGAATAACGCTATTGCCCGTAGTTTTTGTTGTTCCCATGGATTGCAGCAGTGCGAGTAGTGCTCGTTTTTCATTCTGAATTTGTTTTTCGTGCTGTCTGTGCAGATCAATCTGGAATGGCCGGACCGGTTTTTGGCTGGCACTGGCCTTTTTCCAAAGATGACATCACGGACTTTTGCAACGTAATTCTTGACACCAAACCAGAATTCTTTGTGCGCACTTTCGAAGTCGAGAGAGGGTATTGCAGAGGCATCTTGCCTGCCGATTGTCCCCATATTTCCCTCCATGTCTCTCAGTCTTGCTCCAAAATGCTTTCCGTCTCTACATAACGAGCAGCATTCCGGTTGGTTGAGGAACTGAAAGTCAAACGACTCAATCCACATGTGGATGTTAACTAATGTCTTGGCAGTAGAGGGCGAATTATTGTGCACTATCTCTGTCATCGACAGTATGGCCGTTTGGGTTTGTTGTGGCACCATAATGTGTTGTAGAATGCATGCTGGGATTGTTTTGAGCTCTCTTTTTGGTAGATGTTCAGTGAACAACATTCTCAAAGTATAGTTGGAGCTCTTAAGAATCTCGGTGTATCTTAACAGGCGGGACCTTACAATCGACGCAATTCTATCTTTAATTTTCCAATGAGGCATGGTCTGCGTTTGCCCCCAGACATTGATAGCTTGTTGTCTAGTTGCTTTTTTCATGTCTCGTTCCCATGCTCTTGGCTGGTACCATAACTTTTTTATGTTTACAGCTTGCTCTAGGATAGCTCCTCTAGAGTCGATTCTGAATGCAAGTGGTTGTCTCGTTAACAATAACACATCTTTGGCCATAGGGGACGAAATTCCACAATAAGCCCCACTCCAGGCCTGATGAGAATGTAACCTTTGTTGTTTTTGTTTTGGCATTGGTTCGTATATCTTCGTATTTCGGTAAACTCTTACAATGTAATCAGAGTCAGTTCTATCCCCTCCTTTCCCATACCTCGTCACCATAATCTTGTCGTTGTGATCATAGTGATCAAGCAAAGAGGTGAGAGAGGGTGAGTAGTGCTGTGTCACACTATTACAGCCCATCCATAACGTAAAATTGGCAATTCGATTCTTTAGGCCATTCAGTGTCCAACACAATTTCGAACAGCATTGTGCAGCTTGTCTTTCGCACACACACGGTTTTGCTTGCGTTTTCTTATCGGAAGAGATTGCGAAGTGTGTTGCTTGTGTGCTCTGTTTGTTTCGCAAACATTTGTGTTTGCTCGAAAAATTTTAATGTAAGCTGGTCTCTTTTTGTTCATTTTTGGTGTCAGCCATTGAATAAAGGATTTTTCTGTCTGTACTCTGATTGATTTCGAGTGTAGCTTTTCCCCTTTTGTTTTGTAGGATAATCTACCAAGGTTGAGTATTGGTACCGAAATGAAGTTTGCATAACCAAAATTACCCACCATTTTCGACAGTTGCTGATCAGTATGCGAGCTTGTTTTTGAGTGTTTCCACGCTCGAATTTGTCGAAACTCTTGCTTCATTCTCGATAAGAAGTTAGATGTTTCACCGACGTAATCCAAACTTGTTAACGGTGAATAAATATAATAGACAACCGAAACGTTTGCACCGTGATTATTTACCGGTTGATCAAGATATTCAAAAGCATTCAAGCTGTCCATATTTGGTATTGAATTAATCATTGTCAACTTGTCTTTAATCCGTTTGAATCTGTTACCGGTACGGATGCCATTGCTGAAAAATGCTGTATCATCATAGCTAACCGGAATACTTGCCACATAATCTTCCCGTGCGAAGTAATTGCCAGCTCTTTGATTTTAATGCATAAGAAATTTGCCTTACTCAGAAGGAATTTTACCAAAGATTTGCTAGAGGAGCAAAAGCTATTTCCACATCGCGTATCATTTGTTCCACCAGCGCCTCTACCGGAGTTAAGGTCTTTGTTAGTGGGGTTGGCGAGTCTCGGGTAATGTCTTTGGATTCGCCTACACAGTGCATACAATCTAGTTACGCACCGTGCCAGTCCCCCCCCTGTTTCCTATTCCACGTTTCTGGCAGCAGAACGAATTTTTGCCGCCACAGACGGAGAAGATTCAACTGACTTTGCAGGAGTCATACCTGTTTTTGCTTTTTTTAGCCGAGGTTTGCGGTGGGTCGCGAGCCTTGCGCTTTCTTCCCAACACAGCTTTGCTAGGAGTAAAGGTCACTGTCTCTTCCGCTTCATCCTTTTCTGATCCAGAGGAGCCTTCGCCAGTACCTGCTGTCGCTTGTTCCGGGCGAAGTTGTTCCGAAATAGGGACAGAAAGCTTCCCTTCAATCGACTTCTTCTCTCCCAACATCGCAATGCACGTTTGGAGCATCAAGTTTTTCGATCACCTTATCCATGAACTTGCTCCTTATGATGGTCTGCTCATCTTCTTCCTCTGGAGCCTTGGATATTGGCACTTTCCTCCATCCATGCAACACCATATCGAAGGTTTCCAAGAACGCTTTTGTCTTGTCAAAGATTTGTCGGAATGCTTGGCGAATCCGCTCACTGCTCTCTGAGTCATCTCTGGCGTATGGGTTGGGGAACTCTTGTTCTGAGATAAGCTCGTCAAGATAATCCAGGGCCAGGGATGAAACACCTTGGATGGGGAACTGGGAGCCAGCCTCCTCAAGGAAATCTTGGCTGGTCAGTTCCTTCTTTGCTGCCACTGCTGGTTTCTTCCACAAACAGAATAAAGAGCCAGCAGATTGGATTGAACGCATATTTGAGTTTACCGTAGATGTTGGCATGATTGAAACCTTTTGGAAGCCGTTCAAGTTTTTGAGCCAGTTCGCGGTCCACGCAGCTGAAAGCGTAAACTAGACGGTCCGTCCTACCGCCTGCCAGCGAGAACAAGCCCCCTCGGGTACGGTTTGCCCACTTGTGAGGTATGATCTTCATTTCTTTGACCAAGGTGGTGTTCGAGTGAACTTTGTAGAACAAGGTTGAGGTGACGTTGTCATTGAAGTCGTCGAGTTCGCCTTCAAAGTTCGGATGCAATGCAGAAGACTTCTTGCCTTGGCGTTGGTTGTTGTTGTAGGCCCCTTGCTTTGTTGGTTGGGGTTTTTTCGGAGAGGGGAGTTGTAGCCCACTTAGTAGTGCAGTCATTTTGGTGGCTGCCCCTTCTGTGGCATCTCTTTGCTCTTGTTGTTTCCTCGCCTTAGTTTGTCGAGGGATTTGCTTGTTTCTAGTGCCTGCTTGAGAACTCATGGCTGTAACACGGTAAGGACCGATAAACAGCTGTATTCGACTTAAGTTTACAGTAGTGAGTAAGTCAGAGGGTCAGGCTGTCAACTTAGACAGCTGGTCGCCTCTAGCCTTTTATTGAATAAAAAGAAAGTTGAAAGTCTAACTGCTTATTTTTTATCTATGTAGTACTTGAATTTGTCTCGGTCTGATTAGCCAAATTTAGCGTCTTTGTTGACCTGACCGGTTGTACTTATTTTTAACACTTGCAGTTGTGGATAATAAAAATGTCTCCGTTCCACAAGACTGCATATTAAAGTAGTAGTTTGCTTGTATACCGGTGAGCTAGTTAGTAAAAGGAAGGCAGGATCACTGCCATAGTCGTCTTTTAAAATTTAATTTACTTCGTTCCAGGGGGAGTGTTGGAACTAACTTGAATACAATATACAGTAGCTAGTAAGTCACTGAGAGGGTCAGGCTGTCAACTTAGACAGCTGGTCGCCTCTTGCCTTTTAATGAATAAAACGAAACTTGAAAGTCTAACTGCTCATTTTTTATATTTAGTACTTGAAGTGGTCTCGGCCTGATTGTTATAATTTTGTTGTTGACCTGACCGATAGTACTTATTTTTGACATGGATAACTTGTGGACAGTCAAGTGTATTAATTTTCCACATGTCAGTTTATATTAGTAAAGTTAATACTATTTGCTTGTGCACCGGTGAGCTTGTAAAGTAAAAGGAGGCAGGGTTACTGCCATAGTAGCCTTTAAAAGTGCTCACTGGTTCCAAGCTGTTTGAGTTAGACTGTGTCAAAAGATGACGAAAGTGACTGAAGATTTTGTTATCTCTTTGACAGAACTTTTGGTAAATTGTAGCCCATGTTTGGGGAGAACTTGATGATAGTTGCCTTAACGATTTTTTGAAAATAGATTTTGGATATTTACATTCGAAAAGAAGTTGATATACTGCCTCTTCCAACACCTCATTATTGGTTGATTGATTGCGGTAAATCCCAAGCATCCCTTTGATTGTTGCCGTTCTGACTCTATTGTCAGTGTACGACGATAATGGTGGGAGGCGTGGATATGGTGTAGTACCATCACTAATCAAGAATTTCCAGTTTTTGAAGTGCGGGCGAGAATGAAAACCAAAATATAACTTTTTTCCAATTCTTAAATCACTCCCAGCAAAAACGAGTTTCTAAAATCGTTCATCAACATCTACTTCTTGTTCTTCAAGCTCTAGACCACCCGTGTATACGGGTTGCGCGTGTGTATATTCTAGATGCCTGAGTGACTGTATGTGAGGTGTCAGACGTTCTAAAAATGTTTGGTCGTCTGGTGGGGTCACGACAAGAAAAAGTAGATCGTCAACCTGTCGAATGCCATATACAAATTCAGCTAGATTGTGTCTACGTAGTATAGTAAGAAATCTGAACTCATCAAAAATTCATTTTATTTGGGCCAACGGGGACGAAAGATAGCCTCCGATTGGGCAACCTTTCACTTGCTGAAAGCAAGCATTCCCCATCATGAAGTAAGTATTGTTCAGATCCATCTCGACTATGTCGAGTAAGTCCTGAAAGCTAACGACGACATAGTCGTCTCGTGAGGCACTATGATGCCAACCTACATCATGTTTCATCCTCCCATTCACGTCAAGTCGCAACGTTTTGGACACTTGTATCTTTTCTTCTCTAAGCTTTCCTCTTTTACCAGTGGCTTCATAATGAAGTAAAATCATGAAAAGCCAATGGACAGACATGATGATCTCTTTATTATCTAGCCACGTAAACATTTGTTTCACATCAAATGACAAAGCTTGAACATTCAATTCGACGTTCAAATTCTTTTCTAACTTTTGAAACAAAGTATGGGCTTTCTTCATTTTTCCTTTGAGATCTGAAAGCTTATTGAGATTGAAGTTTGGCACGTATTTTGTGACTTGCATTATGAGAAAGTTTAAGGCTTTGGCCGCGTGTTTTAGTGTCTTTCGACCTTGTGAGCGAGACTGAAGACAAATTAAACGTGTTTTGTTTTCCGGGTCTTTGTCCTTTGGAGAAGTCATAACTTTGTTAATTTCTCCTTTCTTATTTAACGGAGCAAAGCGACCGAGATTTCTTTTATTGTATTCGTGTCTGTACTTACGTAAAATCTGCTGTTCTGTCATGCTGACTGCTTTGAAACACGGGGATTCTACCACTTCTTGTTTCAACCTCTGCCAAAGCATGACAGGGCATTCTACCCATAATTGCTTTTTGTTTTTGTCTAGGTCCTTTACAACCAGTTGGTTCTTTTCGATGTAATTTTTCACTGATTGTAAAGTATTCCAACTTATTCTTTGGTTTTTGTTTGCAGTATGCTTTCCGAAATTTGGCTGGTTTTTATCGCATAAAAAGCTCATCGGCAAAGCCCCGTTCGACTTAGTGGTACTGGACGAGAGCGAATCCACTCTCTTTAACGTCACTGCCGGGCTATGCAAAGGAAACATCAACCAGAAAAATGCTCTTATGTTCGCACGCGTGCTTCAAAGCAGTCTCTGCGTGCTCGCGATGGACGCTTTCTTAGGCCAGAAAACCATTCGCGTCCTTCAGGAAATCCTGAACTCGCCCTCCGTGGTCGACGAGTTCAACCACGGAGGGCGCGCCACGCCCCAAAACACCATCTTCTACATAAATACACACACTCAGCACATGCCGAGAAAGACCTTCATCCACCGCGGCTCCAAGAGCATTCACCGAGCCCTTGAGCTCGCTCTCTCCCGAGGTGAACGCGTTGCCATTGCACACGGCACGAAGCGCCACGCCCGCCTGCTCAAACGCAAACTCAAGGCCAAATTTCTGGGCATCAAGGTTCTGATCTATCACCAAGGCAGTGAACGGCTCTCGGATTTCCAGCGCGCACACAAACAGATAGTCCGAGAATGGATGAAAGTAGATGTCGTGATCTTCACCAGCGTGCTCACCGTGGGCTTTGATTTTTCCGCTCAGTATTTCTCTGCAATGTTCAGTTACATCAGCAACAACCAAGTACCCATGCTCAACTACATTCAAATGGCAGGACGAGTCAGGTTTCTCCGCCACAACTCGTGGCACATTTGTGTCTCCCGACCCAAGAGCCACTCTACCAGGGGTCCCGACACCCTGGCCCAGATCCGCAAGAGCATCGACCGCGAAGAAAAGCACACCGTGGCAACTGAGAAATTCTACGGAGTTAACACCGATTGGGCTGCCGACACTCTCACAGCAGACAACATGCACTGGCGCAAAGCAGACGGCTGGCTGGCACTCTGTGCATCTTACAACACACTTGCAGCTGCACGAAGCAGAAACAACGCATTGCGCGAGCTGCTGTGGTTTCTCAAACAAATGGGTATTCACACACCCGCGTTTGTGGATTTCTCCAAGCTTCGCCTCCCGCCTGCCAAGGCTCGGCACGACTTCCTGCTGGAAGATCATTTACAAGAGACCGCGCAAACACCGGAGGAAGCTAAGCAGCAGGACGCGATTAGAGAAGCTGCCAGGACAGAGCAGACAGAGGTCGTACAGCGCCTGCGCGCTGCCAGGGAGCAACGCCTGGAGAGCCGCACAGCAGCCGAGCGAAGACTGGTCGCAGCCTACAACGCGCGGCACCAACAGCCCGTGACAGAGTCTGACCCGGCCAGTGAAAACCAAGAGCAGAAGGAGGAAGGGAAGGACTTGCTCACACTTCCGCAGATCGCTGAAGAAGTCAAAAGGCTCTCCAGCGGACTGCTCAACAAGGAGGAGCGCACTCTCCGTTCCAATAACCCAGAGGTCGCACAGGAACTGCACGGTGACAAGAAGGCGCTGTTCGCCTTCGCGGCAGCGTTTCCCAACCTACGACCAGACTGGGACACGGTACGAGAGTGCGAACGGACAGACTTTGCCTCCCGCTGCCGTCTGCTCAAGCTCCTACGAGAATTCAATCTGCATGAGATATGCCAGCAAGAGCACAAAACAGGCAGCTTCGTTGCTCTCTTCGATCAGCACAAAGTCATCCTGCCCGTCGCGACGGCTGTCTCTGCGCTGCTTAGAGCACTAAGCCTAGATATACAAAGAGGGGCTCATCCTGAGGGACTCGGGCTTACAACGCTAGACTTGGATCTGCCTGCAATTACGAGTTGTCTGCGTCGGATACTGGAGACGCTGCCACGAGTTGTGGCAAAATGGAAACCCGGTCGTTACGTCACCGAGCTGCTCAAAGCCTGCCCGCGCAAGACTCTACCTGCCCAGCACGCTATCAGCCAAAGCGGACAGGTGCTGAGAGTTTATTGCCCTGCCAGCTAGTTCGTATGGTAAACCCGGGGCGTTCAGATGGTCGATTCAGAGTAGGAGGGGAAGCATTCTCGCATTATGTTTTAAGACCCGACATGCTGCAGGGCATAGACGCCTTTCGGATCGCAGATGAATGCACACTCTCCGCCTACCCCCCCGCAGGGGATTACCTGTGATTATGAGAACAAAACGCACATTTTACAATGTATTCCGTGCTCACGCCTTTTTACAAAGAATGCACATAGATGCTTTTTTTCTAGCATAAATAAAACTTTTTTCGTGACTTAGCTCCCCAAGAAAATGTCTGCACTTTCTTACTTAATTACATGCACAGACTTATGTGTGCACCCAGGCAAGAAAACCGCTATTAAATGCAAATGGAAAGCAATGTGCGAGCAGAGCCAGACAGCGAGCTATGCAAAAAAAAAACTTAAAACTCTACCATCTATGTCGGGAACCGCAGCAACCTCCCTCTCTCCGCCCTTGTAAAGTGGCAGTGGGGATTTTACCGGTCTCTGCGGGCAGGGCACGGAAATTCACCGGGTCTCCCGCAGAGCAACTAGAATCCACCGGGTCGTCAGGTCAAGGATTCAGAGCAAAAATGAAAATCTATAAAAAGAGCAAATCAAAAAATGATGGGGGGTCGTGTGCGCGTACTTCCCGGGGACTTCCCTTTTTCAGCCGACTAATGCCTCTTCCCCCCGAGCAAACAAAAAGCCCGCTATACCCGTGCGTCTCTTGTGCCCCCCCCCCACACCCCTCTTTGCAGGGGGCAGGGGGGGCAAAGGGGCGCGCGAATTTGCCCGGTCTCTGCGGGCGGGCACGGAAATTCACCGGGTCTCCCGCAGAGCAACTAGAATCCACCGGGTCGTCGGGTCAAGGATTCAGAGCAAAAATGAAAATCTATAAAAAGAGCAAATCAAAAAATGATGGGGGGTCGTGTGCGCGTACTTCCCGGGGACTTCCCTTTTTCAGCCGACTAATACCTCTTCCCCCGAGCAAACAAAAAGCCCGCTATACCCGTGCGTCTCTTGTGCCCCCCCCCCACCCCTCTTTGCAGGGGGGCAGGGGGGGGGCAAAGGGGCGCGCGAATTTGCCGGGTCTCTGCGGGGCGGGCTGGGGGGGGCGTTTTCCCCCTGCTAGGCAGCTTAGCACAAACAACTTTTGCGCGGTGGTTCTGCCTAGCAGGGGGGAGTTTTTCCAGAGAGTAACGAGTTGTAGCTGGGAAGGGGGGCATGCTCGTTTTTAGGTTCATCTGGGCGCGAAAGGTCGCGCCCAGATTGCAAACAGCGGAGGAAGCTAAGCAGCAGGACGCGATTAGAGAAGCTGCCAGGACGGAGCAGACAGAGGTCGTACAAAGCCTGCGCGCTGCCAAGGAGCAACGCCTGGAGAGCCGCACAGCGACCGAGCGAAGACTGGTCGCAGCGTACGACGCGCGGCACCAACAGCCTGTGACAGAGTCTGACCCGGTCAGTGAAACCAAGAGCAGAAGGAGGAGGAGGAGGACTTGCTCACACAAGAGCAGATCGCGGGAGAAGCCAAGCGTCTGTCCAGCGGACTTCTGAACGAGGAGGAGCACACTCTCCGTTCCAGTAACCCAAAAGTCGCCCAGGAACTGCACGCTGACAAAAAAAGCGCTGTTTGCCTTCGCGGGCGCGTTTCCCAACTTACGACCAGACTGGGACACGGTACGAAAGTGCGAACGGACAGACCTTGCCTCCCGCTGCCGTCTGCTCAAGCTCCTACGAGAATTCAATCTGCATGAGATATGCCAGCAGGAGCACAAACCAGGCAGCTTCGTTGCTCTCTTCGATCAGCACAAAGTCATCCTGCCCGTCGCGGCGGCTGTTGCTAGGCTGCTTAGAGCACTAAGCCTAGATATACAAAGAGGGACTCAGCCCGAGGGACTCCGATTGACAACGCTAGACTTGAATCTGCCAGCAATCACGGGTTGTCTGCGTCGGATACTGGAGACTTTGCCACGAATCGTAGCAAAGTGGAAACCTGGTCGTTATGTCACCGAGCTGCTCCAAGCCTGTCCACATAAGACTCTGCCTGCTCAGCACGCGATCAGTCAGAGTGCACTGGTTCTTCGAGCTATGCTGCCATGTCAGCTAGTTCGAATAGTAAACCCAGTGCGTCGTGATGGGCAATTCAAAGAAAGCGGCAAAACCTTTTCACGATACGAATTGAAACCCGACAAGGTGCAGGACACAGATGCTTTTCGAATTGCAGAGGAATGCACATTGTTTGCCTATCCTCCTGCAGGGGATTACCTGTGATTAAGATGAAAAGAATACACATCTCCGACAGGGTTTTTTTCTGTATACAACCCTGTCGGAGATTAGACAGCTCTTTGTCTTATGCTAGAATTAAAAAAGCTTTTTTTCCATTAGCTTCAAAAGAGAAAATTTCCTCAGATACATGCGCAGAACTCTCTTTACGCACTCCCGCACACAGGGGCGCTTTTACACACAGAAAAAAGCCGCTGTGTGAGCAGAGGAGAGTCGTGGGGGAAAGGAAAGGGGGAGGGTGGATCTGCCCTTCCACCCTCGCGCACAAATCTCTTTACAGACTTTGTACCGGACGCGCGTCAAATTTTCATTGCTTCGTGAAAAATTATTACCC
The DNA here is from genome assembly GCA_019918135.1 of Paulinella micropora. Taxonomy (NCBI): domain Eukaryota; phylum Cercozoa; class Imbricatea; order Euglyphida; family Paulinellidae; genus Paulinella; species Paulinella micropora. The sequence continues at coordinate 166,912 of WBZZ01004176.1, read as the reverse complement.
CGGATCTTGTTTGCCTTTCCAAAAGTGCACGGAATTTCGCCCGGTTCTGCGGCCGTCGCTTTCTAGGGCAGCGGGAATTCCCCGCTCCGTGCGGGCGCGGGCGGGTCTTGGGGGGCGGGGGGTGGCACCCCGCGCCGGGGGGCTGAAAGCGCACAAAAGTGAACTTCTAAGAATATAAGAAAACAAAAATGCTTTGAGTGGCCGAGCAAGCTGCCCCCCCCGCGTGCGGTGCCAGGGGGTCGCTGCTTATTCCCTGGCTCTGCTCACGCCCAGCGAGGACGATCACGAGGAACCCGTGCTCGCCGAGGAATCGGATGACACCGCGCGGGCTCGGATATCAGATGGGGGGGGAGAGCTCGATGCATCGGAACGAGCTGAGCTAGAGCAACAGCTATTGCCCCATCCCATATCAGAGCACTTCGATGACTTGCAGAGACTCCTGCACGAGGCGGGTTGGCCTGAGCACTGCTACGATGCCCTCCTGGCGCACAGGCGGCGGGGGCGGGACCAGCAGACGACGACGACGACGGCAGTGAACAAGAGGACACAGAACATGATCAGCGAGACAACGCAGGGGGCTGACGAAGAGAAGCGGCAGGGGACGAAAAAAAGCATGAAGTTCAAACGCAGGCCGAGCCCCGCCCCGCGCAATACCACTACTCAGATGTCTCTCACAATCCCCTGCCCCGACTGCACGGAGGCCAAGGAAAAAGAGATCAAGGCAGAGCCTGTGCGACCGCCCAGGCGCAAAAAGCGTCGTCTGGGCCGACCCGCCCACCCGCTGCCGATGGCCACAGCTACCCCCCGACGCGTCCGCATCCGACATCGCTGAAGCTGCGCCGCTCTCGGACCCGCGCGTTCCGCTGTCTCATGATAGGCCCCCGAATAACTTTCAACGCCAGCCTGCACCACCGGCTCGAGCTGGCGCTGAAGAAGGCGGGCATCAAGATCGACTTCTACCAGGATCTGGCCAAAGAATCTCTTAAACGTCACTGCCGGGCTATGCAAAAAAAACATCAACCAGAAAAATGCTCTTATGTTCGCACGCGTGCTTCAAAGCTTTCAACTCCCGCCTGCCAAGGCTCGGCACGACTTCTTGCTTGAAGACCATTTACAAGATACCGCGCAAACACCAGAGGAAAGTAAGCAGCAGGACGCGATTAGAGCCGCACAGCGATCGAGCGAAGACTGGTCACAGCCTACAACGCGCGGCACCAACATCTCCGTGACAGAGGCTGACCCGGCCAGTGAAAAACGAGAACAAGAGGAACCGGAGGAGGAGAAGAAGGAGGACTTGCTCACACAAGAGCAGGTCGCGGGAGAAGCCAAGCTCTCTTCGATCAGCACAAAGTCATCCTGCCCGTCGCGACGGCTGTTGCTAGTCTTCTTAGAGCACTTACCCTAGATATACAAAGAGGGGGCTCATCCTGAGGGACTCAGGCTTACAACGCCTGACTTGAATCTGCCTGCAATTACGAGTTGTCTGCGTTGGATACTGGAGACGCTGCCACGAGTTGTGGCAAAATTGAAACCCGGTCGTTATGTCTAGGGTAAGTGCTCTCAAAGCCTGCGCGTTGTCAGGGAGCAACGCCTGGAGAGCCATACAGCAACCGAGCAAAGACTTGTCGCAGCCTCGGTTGCTGTGCGGCTCTCGCACAGCCCCTGACAGAGTCGCTGCGTGCGTGTGGGGTGCGGGGCGGGGTTTTCGGGCGGGGGCTGCGATGGAGGCACAAAAGTGAATTTCTCAAGATATAAGAGAACAAAACTTGCTTTGAGTGCCCCGAGCACGAAGGCTCAGGGTCGATCTTGCCCGCTATGGCTTCTCGGAGGCTAGGAATTCTTCAGACACACAGGTTAGCCGCATCAGCATGATCACGCGTTTGCGCCCGGCAGGGCAGGACAACGGTCAGAGCAGTAGTATTGCGCGGGCTGCGCAATACCACTGCTCTGACATCTGCACACTTCCGTGCCCTGACTACTGTACGGATGCTGGCGACGCCCCTGATTTTACCCCCCCGACGCGTCCGCGTCCGACACTGCTGAAGCTGCGCCGCGCGCGCACCACGCCTCCCTGCGCGCGCACACGCCTCCCTGCTCAAACGCAAACTCCCAGGCCAAATTTCTGGGCATCCCCTCCGGGTGCATCTCTGCTAAAACCCCTGCAAAACATGTAGGGGCGCAGCAAAAAACTCGCACTGGGGCTTGCCCTGTGCGAGTGCCGAGACGGCACTCGATGTAGGCCAGCTTTCTCGGTAGGTAGTGTGACAGTCTTTGTTCTGGGCTTTTTCTGCGCGATCTGTTCATACGTGTGTGTGTGTGTGGGGGGGGGGGGGGGGCGCCCCCCCCTTGTCTCCCTTCCCTCCCCTTCCCTTCTCCCCTCCTCCTTCCTTCCTCCAAAATCAAGAGAGCCCTTTGCGCAAAATCCATCCTCCCCCCCCCCCCCGCAGTGTACAAACATGGCGCAGGCGGCCGGGGCAAGCGGCGGGGCGCGGAGCCCGAAGCGCCAGCGGCTTAGTGAATCAGCACCAACACCGTCGACGGGCTGTCCAGCTCTGGTTGGAGCGCTTGGCCGGAGCGGAGCCCTTTGTGGAACAGAAGCCGGGAGTCCGGATGTTACAGCGCTACGGCGCTGCGTTCAAAGTCCTCGATGGGCTAAGGTTGGTGTTCAAGGAGTGGCGTGGAGGCCAGGAGTCAGCAGATCGGCCAGCTTGCGAGAGCTGTTACGAAGACGAGAATCTGGCCACGCTAGCGACGGTCCACCAGGGCCATGACTGGCCAACGGTCTGCGCGCGGCATGCCTCGCCGGCAGACCTGAGCCCAGAACAGGGCAAGAGCAAAGGACACACAGAAAGGCACAGAAAACAGACTTCCGCGAGTACACGCACTGGTGGGAAGCCCTTTGCATGCTCGGAGTGCGACAAGAGCTTTGCGGAGGCTGGTACGCTGACAAAGCACAAACGCACGCACACTGGTGAGAAGCCGTTCGCGTGTCCCGATTGCGACAAGAGCTTTGCGCAGGCTGGTACGCTGACAAAGCACAAACGCACGCACACTGATGAAAAGCCGTTCGCGTGTCCCGATTGCGACAAGAGCTTTGCACGGGCTGATTCGCTGGCAGAGCACAAACGCACACACACTGGCGAGAAGCCGTTTGCGTGTCCCGATTGCGACAAGAGCTTTGCGCGGGCTGGTACGCTGACAAAGCACAAACGCACACACACTGGCGAGAAGCCGTTCGCGTGTCCCGATTGCGACAAGAGCTTTGCGGAGGCTGGTACGCTGACAAAGCACAAACGCACACACACTGGCGAGAAACCGTTCGCGTGTCCCGATTGCGACAAGAGCTTTGCGGAGGCTGGTCAGCTGAAAAGTCACAAACGCACACACACTGGTGAGAAGCCGTTCGCGTGTCCCGATTGCGACAAGAGCTTTGCGGAGGCTGGTCACCTGAGAGCGCACAAACGCACACACACTGGCGAGAAGCCGTTCGCGTGTCCCGATTGCGACAAGAGCTTTGCGGAGGCTGGTCAGCGTTTGACGAAGTTCGTGCGTTGGCAGTCACTGACAAATCCTGGATCTGCCAGCAGGTTGGGGAACGTGTTGCGAAACAGGAGCAGCGCGTGTTCGTCGGGAGTCGTCGCTGCCGGCAGTAGTGAAGAGTCCGTGCCGCCATCCCGTGCTTTCTTGTCGTCCTCTTGTGCTTGCGCTTTTTGTTTTCTTCTTTTCGCGGGAGCTGTCTCCGCCGAGCGGCGTTGTCGTCGGCGGGCTGAACGGCGTTGGAGAGCGCGCCGATCGCGTTGAGCGCGCAGCTCTCTGAGTTGGCGGAGGATCTGGATGTGTTGGTGGATTGTGTGCATGAAGGTGGTCTCGGCGAGGAAGCCTGTCAGCCTGCTGGAGCAGACCTCCTCGACGACTCGGGGCGCCGCGCCTGGGCGCCGAGTGGCCACTTGCCGAAAGCGAAAGCTGTCGGGAGGAAGCTCTTCCCGCAGATAGGCGTCATCGCTGATGGCGCGCTCGGGGATGTCGTCGTCGTCGGAGTCGGGCGGGCGCCGGCGCGGCCTGCCACGCCGACCGCTGTAGATCTGGCGGAGCCTGGGGCTGGGCATAAAAAGAATTTCTCGTCTGACGTAATTGAGGTCAAGCCAGGGCTTGGCCTGGAGCATGCCGTAGAATATCAGCGTGGCGCGCCGGTCAAGCTCTTCCACGTGTGTGAGCGCGTGGAGCTGCTGGACAATGCCCCGGAAGGCTTGGCAGACACGCGCGAGCCTTGCTGCTTGTCGGTAGTAGGCCGCGCGGGCCGCAGGGCCAGTCTTTGGTGCTTCCAGGCCCAGCAGGGCGACCGCAACCTGGCGCAGAAGGGGTGCGCACAGGATGCGTTCCAAAGTGACGGGCGGCCTTGCGCTGATTCTGTTGAGCAGCTTGCCCGTTGCGATCGGGGCTGACATGTGCTTGTGAATTTTTTTTTAATTATTATTTATTTTATTTTTTTTTCTATGTTTCTTGTTTTGTGTGTTGGATATCTTGCCGAGCTCTCTCCTTGTCGAGAAAACGTGTGTCTAGGAGGGCGAGAGAAAGGGAAAGAGCGAGGGGCGGGGGGGGGGGGGGGGGGGTTTGGATGCTACTCCTCCCCCTTCCCCTCCCCCCCCCTTCTCTCTTTCTCTCTCTCTCTCTCTCTCTCTCTCTTTCTTGCGCGCAAGATCGTGTCATTTCCAAGTAAGCGACTCTTCGCTAGGCCCCTGAAGCAGTGGTTTCTTGATGCGTTCGACCGAGGGCTTGCGGCGCAGCCTGTGTTCCATGGCCTTGTACATCTCGCGGCCGCGAAGCTTGTCCGCGGGCTGTCCTTGAGCCAGAGAGCCCAGCGCTTTCTGTAGCACTGCGCTGCACTCTTCGAAGCTTTTCCGCTGGGCCAGGCGGCAGGCTTGCGCGGAACGGCACGTCGGCCACACAAAAGTAATTCTTGGCAGATTGGCCTGGATAAACTTCATGGCTAACATTTTTTGAAGCTCCTGTTCACTGTGAGCTCTGGCGTCTTCCGGCTCCAGCGGCGCCACGTGTCTGAAGTGTGGGAGGCTCTTGCCATCCGTGGACGCAGGCACGACGGTCAGCGGCTTCTTGCATTGTGGGCAGGTAAGCCTGCCACAGTGCCATAACTCCTGGTTCGACAGCGCTTCTTGTGTAGTCACAAGGCGTTCGGGCTCCGCTCCCCTGTTCCACACAAGGCATGCGAGTGGTACAGACAAGCCTTGCTTAAGAAGAAGTTTAGTCTGGACAAAAAAGGCGGGCCCCGCTTTGGCCCCCGCTCTTGTTTAGGCTGAACTTCTTCGCTCACGTGCAGGATCTAGTTCGACGGGCGATTTTTGCCCAAGCCAGGTAGCGGAATAACAAAAAAAAAGAGCGAGGATGTGTTTTTATTTTTCTCTGCCAGCATGAAAAAACTTTCTCTGAGAGCTTTTAGGTTTTTGTACATGCAGAGACTGTCGCAATGACTCCGCTTCTTCAGCAGTCATTGTAGTTTCGGTGTCGCTCTCCCATGGCAATGCGGGGGTGCGATGCTGTCGTTTGCTAAACCATAAAATAACGTAGGCTATCATTTTGGCCTTGAGCGCTGTGGCTGCTTGGAGCGTCTTTTCCTTGGATCGGCCCTGGTCGATCCAGACCTGCTCAAGCAGCTCGGCCCAAAACGCTGGCCAGCATAGAAGCGCGCCAAACATGGAACACGTCTTTGGGAAACTTTCTGGCTTCGTCCGATATTTTCTGCTTGTCGGTGACAGGCTTTGCCATAACTCGTGTATGCGCCTGCGCACTGGTTCATTTTCACTACCACTCCAATTGTCGTACAGGCGCATAAGGGCTCGCAGGACAGGATCCAGTGTGTGCTCGTCTAAAAAAGGCTTTTGAGGCCGAGCTGCGAGAGCATTCCGTAATAGCTGGTTTATAGTTCCTGCCTTGACAACGACTTGCTTGGTAAGGTCGTATAAAGTTTTTGAAGCACGTTTTTTTGTTTGTTGCAGCAGCAATGACGTGTCTTTACCAAAAATGATGATTTTTGAAATATAAATTGCAGCTTCCTGTGTTTCCCGAAGAAGTTCCTTCTCCTCCGGTGGTAATCTTTTCTGCATGCGGTGATCCCAGCAGACTATGGCAACAAGGAGCCTGACCATCGTACACTTTTGTAGATTTATTCTGTTGTCAGCATGTTTTGTGGAAAAGCTACCAACTTCCGGAACAAGATGATTGAACGCGTTGTCAAGACGTTTCATCAACGGAATCGAACCCCGCACAACCCATTCGGGGCTGTGTTTTTTTTCGAAAAAATGTTCAAAGTGCGCTGCATTTTTTGTGATTCCGTACATAAAAACTGCTGTTCTTGTTTAGTAAAGATGAGCTGGGGGAGCGTGACCGAACCGGTGGCTGGTTCTTCCGAGCCGGGGGGACGCCCCCCCCCCCCCCCCCACCCCTGTGGGGGTTGGGGGGGGGGGGGGCACACCTCCCCCCCCCTTTTTCTCGCGCTGGCGCGAGGGTTGCTGGAAAATGAACACAAGCACAAGAAAGAAAAAATGTCTGTGCAACGTAGTTGCACAGGACCCGAGACCCGGGCGGCCAAGAGACGGCGCCTGGGGCTCGAGTCACAGGCGCGGGTCGGGCCGGGGGCAGCAGAAGCTCGTGCAGCGAGCGCAGCCGACAGACTCTGCAACGAGGTGGCAACTCGTGTGCTGGCAGGCGACGCTACGGTGTATGCCCGGTGTGCGGATACGAGCTGGTCGTTGCTGGACACGGTCGTATCGGCGCAGCGCTTCCCCGAGGGCCCGCAGCCGTGGCATGCTGTGAGCCCGACGGAATTTTGGCGGGTGGAGCAAGCAGTCGCGGCAGGCCACTTGGCGGTCCGCGTGGTAGCGACGCTGCTGCCGCCGTTCCTGGCACAGATTTGCAGGGACTATCTTGCGCCCGCCGCCGTGGACGACGTGGACGCGAAGGCGTGGCTTGCACTAGCCCGGGAGGGCCGGCAGAAACTCTACACGGTCACGCGCATGCCAGCTATGGCGTCACGGCCTCTTTTCCGCTACGAACTGAGCGACGACGAGATAGAAATGTGGGGCGACGAGTATTCTCTGAGGCGGAGCCTCAATAAAGCTCTGACGCTACCCTACTTTTCTGCTGTGCTCGAGTACATGGTAGCCCCGGGATGGGGGCCGATCCTACAGGCAGAGAACGAGCGGAGAGCCAGCCGGCATTTGCAAGAACAGGCGGCTGTCCACAACGAACGGCTGGCTCGACTCCGTGAGGCCGTCGAGTCGCTAGTACGCCGCGAGGGGGACCACGTCCCCTCGCGGGCGGGGGGAGGGGGGGGCGCCCCCCCGCCCCGGCCTCCTTTTCCTCTCCTCTCTTCTGGGGGGAGGTGTGGGGGCCTGAGACTCCCCAAAGGAGATGAGCATACAAGTTCAGTGCGGCGCGTGTACCGGTGCACGCATTGTCGCTAGGTCGGAGCTGCAAGTGTGTCCGCAATGCCGCGAACCCCGGTTCTACCTGTGCAGGCACAAGAGGTGCTTTGCGGAAGTATGCTTCGAGTGCGGCATTGACACGAGACCACACGTGTGTCTCTCCAGGTGCCTGAACTACTGTATCGTAACCGGCGAAGCACGCGGAGCTCGTAACTCGCGGGCCCTGCAGGGGCCCAAGAAGAAGAAGAAGAAGAAGACGCAAAAAAAGACGCAGAAGAAGCAGCAGCAGCAAAAGACCTCCTCCAGCCAGCCGGCGCCAGCTTCCGCGCAGGAGGGCCCCTTGTTGTCGTGGGTGCGACAGCAAGCCCCCGAAGCCTGCGCGGACTTGGGTAAACCGGAAAAAGAAGGAGGAGGCCCAGTAGAAGTTGTTAATTAAATTTTTTTTATTAAGGCCGCTCAGTAAAAGGGCAGAAGGAATGGGGGGGGGGGGGGGGCGCTAGTAATTCGCGGGCTGTGGCTGGGGCAGCCAGTCGGCAGATTGGTTTTTGAGCGACACGAGTGCTAGGCCAGTGAGGGCCATCTTGCTGGTCAGGCTCAGGCAGCAGTAGCCGATTTCGGCGTACGGGTTGAGGCTACTTCTGCTGAGCCCCGCTGAGCCTCGGCTGCTGAAAAAAGGCGGAGACCGCAGCCGGACGACACAGTAGGCCTCCCAGAAACCAAAGCTGGCAAAGAAAAGAGACTCTAGCCCAATGGCGGCAAGGATGATAAGTTTGACGTTTTGCCTCTTGCCCCCGGCGGCGACGGGGGGCATCTCGAGGCTGGCGACGACCCCCCCCGCGGCAAACCACAGGGGCAAGAAGGACAGCACGAGCAGTAGCCACGAAAGGCCCCAGCACGCCAGGGTCAGCCCCCGCAGCGCGGCAGCACCATTCAAAGTGGCAAGCATATTATGAGATTCCAATGCCTCGTCCGAGGCATTTGTCCTGTCGAGTTCCGGCGTTTCCTTGCCCTGTCTGTCATCTTTTAGTAGCCGGGCCCGCTCTTCAGGCTTGCCTGGCTGCAGAGCAGCTAGCGCTGCCTGCCAGTAGCGCCAGGCGAGCAAAGGGGCAAGTCCCCCGACCCAGACCATGAGGGTGCAGAGTACAAACGAGACCACTAACGCTGTTACCGATCGTTCCCCTGCCAGTAGCTGGAGCTGTAACAGCATCAAGGGTGCGGTGATTGAGTATTCTAGCCAGCGAGCCGCCGCTGGATACCAGCTGCGCTTCGGCTGACAGCAGCTGTCCAAGAGGTAACACTGGACCAAGTGGCCTGCTGCAGAGAGGAAATGGAAGGCAACCGACAGAGCCCATAGCGAAACGCCGGAGCCGATACTTGTGAGTTGTAGCCAGGCCCCTAAAGTCACGAGGGAGGTCTGGGCCCGTGGCAGGTCTCTGGCAAAGTCTAGTGCCGGCTCCGCTAGCTGCAGGATGGCAAGCGTCAAGTGGGCCCCAAAAGCTACGAAATTGAGCACAAGAGCAGCAGACCACGGACAGGCGTGGCCTGCCGAATCTTCTTCGGCAGGCGGCGCCTGCCGGGTAGCACCCCTGTCGAAGTCCTTGCGTCGTTTTTCTTTCGGCATTTTTCAATCTTTTTATTTTAGGAGCTGTCGCTAAGGGAGAGAAAAGAAGGAAAGAGGTGTGTGTGTGGGGGGGGGGGGGAGGGGGGGAGGGGGGGGGAGTTTAGAACAAAAAATATCAGTGGGGGGGGGGAGGGGGGGGAGAAGAAGGCCCGCTGGCTTGTGTCCGAATACCATATAAGAGAAGAAAAAAAGGCGCAAGGACTTCGGCAGGGAGGGGGGTGTGGTTTTCGTGCAGAAGAAGAAGAAGAAGAAGAAGAAGAAGATGATCATGCGTAAGCAAGTTGGCGATCAGGTGCTGCCGGGCGTGAGACAGCCCCCAGCCTGGCCTCCGGCTCCTGTGGAAGAGAAGGCAGGGGGCCAGGTGCTTCCAGGTCAGCCAGTAGTGAAAGGCGCCTGCAATGAGCTGTGCGACGATTTGTTACTGAAGGGCTGGAGCGTACAGAATTTGCGTCTGGGATCTACAGACCAGAGCCGAGACTTTTACGCCAGGCTGGCTCAGGCTGAGCCAGCCTGGCTCAGCGATCCGGCGGCGGAGTCCGATCTGTGTGTGGGGCGCCCGGAGCTGTTTCACCACGTCTTTCTGCAGACTGTGCGGCGCGAGCTGAATGCGCTGGTGGCTCCGTCCCTGGCGGCGTGGGTGAGGCTGTTACTGGAGCAGGGCTCCAGTGCTGGTGCGCAGTGGAGTTTGGAGCAGCTGGCTGACACTGTAGTGTGTGTGCCGGCGGGCGTTAGGCCGCCGGCACGGTCTTGGGAAAAGGGGCACGCACTCGGCTGTAACGGGCGTGATTATTATTTCGAGGGTTTTCTGCAGCTAAGCGGAGAGCACCCGTACGAACTAAGCGCGGTAAGCTGGTGGGACTTGTGCGCAGGGCTGGCTCAGAGCCTGCAGGACCAGAACGCGCTGGGGGCGTTGTGGGCGGATCTGCGGCGGCAGGTGTTGTCCACCAAAAACAAGAGTGAGGCCCAGAAACGCTTGGCCCAGGACTCGGCAGGCCTGCCTTCTTCCCGAGTTCCCTGGGGGGAACTCGGGAAGAAGATCGAGAACGAGTTTGAAGCAGAAATCCTTTCGCTCGAGAAGCGCGTGCTGGAAGAGTGTGCCTACGTGTTGTCCAAGCCTCACGCCTTTGTGTGTGACGCGGGGCCTCGGGTGACGAGCGAAAGGCTGTACCGGCCGGTGGTGGTAGGCAGTGGCTACCCCGCAGTGGCGGCCTGGCCGTGGGAACGCTCGCCGCCACTAGCGTCGGTGCTCGGTCCCCAAACGACGGCCGGGGCCCGAGGCGTTTACATCGGGGCTTTGCAGCGGTATCTGGGCACGAAGCCCGGGAGCGCGTGTCTGGTTCTTGCAAACACGCTGGACAGGGTCCAGCGTGCGGGCGGCCGCCCTGCCGCGCAGGGGCTGGGGGCAGGGACGCTGTGGCTGGCGTCGGAGAACACGTTTGTGCGCAGGAGTGCGCAGGGCGCACCCCTGCACAGCCCTGCGGTGTACCTGCGCGTGGCCTGGCGCGTGACGCTCGGGCAAGCGGCGTTGCACAGTGTGCCTCTTTCGTTTGCGGGCCCCTGGCAGCGTGGCGGGCTGGAGCACGCGGCCCTGCTGCCGCGCCTGAGCTGTCACGAAGTGCTGCACTATGTGCGCTGTGCGGCCTGGAAAACAGAGTTCGAGTCCGGGCAAAGGGGGGGTCCGGTCGTGTCGGCTCCGGCGCTGCGCCGCGGCCAGCTGTATGTGGACCCTTACTTTGCGCTGTGCCGTGGCGTCAGGTACTATCTCAGCACGGAGCAGGCCTTGTACGCCGGTATGCGTATTACGCGCAGGCCGCGCTGTTCGGCGGGACAGGGCGCGCGCAGACCGCCCGCCGAACAGCGCGGCGCGGTCAAGTGGAGTCAGGAGTGCAGGAGACAGGCGAGGCGCACAGCCGCCGTGTTTGGGTGCAGCGCCGTGCTGGAGGAGGAGGAGGAAGAAGAAGAAGACGAAGAAGAGACAGAGGAGGAGGACGAGGACGAGGGCGAAGAGGAAGACGACGAAGACATGGAGGAGGAAGAGGGAGAGGAGAAAGGCGGCATGGAAGAAGAAGAAGAAGAAGAAGACGGCAATGAGGGCAAGGAGGAGGATTTAACGCGGGATACGCTGAGGGGCACTTATTACAACCGAAAACACGGCGGGATGCTAGAAGATGAGGTGGAACGCACCAACCTGGAACCTAGCTGCGTGGCGGTACGTGACTGGGTTTTTTGTCTGTTGCTGCCTTGGGCAGAGAGCGGGAGCGATGCTTGGCAGCGGCGAAGCATCCCCCCGGCCAAGGGGGGCGCACTGCCCTACAGGTACTGCCCTGGGAGTACGGGTGTCTCACAAGAGCAGATCGAGCGGTGGCGCCTTGCGCCTCCGCAACCGCGATCTGCGGAGAGTGTACGGCTGGAGGTGGGAGATTACTACAGCGCGGCCCACGAGGGGCCGCGTGCCTCCGACAGTGCCGCAAGCGCCACCGCTTGCGCGGCACCTTACTTCCCGCGCGCGCAGCCCCTTCCCGTAGGCGGGGACAAGGACCCCAAGTGGCCGCGTGCCTGGGAGTGCTTGTCGCCGTACTGGGAGGGCTCTCGCTGGCTGCACGCCACCACGGAAGCAGCGGCCCCGCACCGCTACGCGGAAAGCGATTTACGCGACGCCTGCCTCGCCTGCCCCCGGCAGATCCCCCGCCGGGGGGGGCGGGGCCTGCCCCCCAAGCCGCCGGCTTGGGGCCCCCTGGACCCCTTGCCCCAAGAGGTCGGGCAGGCCCTGCGCAATCCCGGCGGGGACGTAAAACAGGTTTTGGGCTTAACGGAAAACGACCTGCGGCACGTGCGCGCGGGCCTGCACGAGCGGGACTTCTACGTCCAGCGCCTGCGGCAGGTGCGCGAAGCGCCGTATGGGCTCGGCGGGCAGCCCTCCGTCTACTCCGCCTTTGCGTGCGCAGAGCGCGGCTGCCGCAACGTAGCAGTGGGGCTGTTGTTGGACAAAGAAGAGACCGCGCGCATGTGCGACGACCACGCCCCGCAACAGAATGGCGGCGCAGGGCGCTTTCACAGAGCCCAGTTCTTTAACTACCACGAGCCAGCCCGCACTCGCGTGTTGGAGGACATGGCCTGTGCGCTGCCTTACGGCAGATCACTCGCGCTCATCAGCCTGCAGAGCATGTTGGCGGGTGTGCTGAGTGTGGACGAGCTGCGGCAAGAAGAAGAAGACGAAGACGCGCCCTGCAGGAAGCACTTGAGCAAGCTGCAAGATAAGAATCACGCGCCGCCCGCAAGCGAAGAAGAGCATGAGACTGTGCAAGTCTTCCTGTCACAATTCGAGCGCCTGGGGGGGCACCTCGAGGACCCCGCTGTGTACGGCTCGCGGCTGCATTACACGGCACTGCACGAGCAGGTCAGGCACACGGCCCGCGGCCCCGCCATGAAAAAATCTTGGCAGGATTTTGCAGCATGGCTCGAGACAAAGCAGCCCCAGCCCGCTAACAGCTACTGCAAGCTCGCCGGTAATGTGTTCAAGAGCTCTGCTATGCAGAGCACGCAGCTCACGACCATCAGGAACCTGGCTAGGTACGCCGCCAGCTGCTATGCCTCGCCCACTGCCGACACCTTGAGAGGGGGCATAGCAGCTGGCCCGGGCAGCTTCCTAGGCGGGAGCACGCAGCACTTCGCGCTGGAACGCGCGTGCCATCTCGAGCTCTTCTACAACGGGGTGCCCTACCCGTACGAAAGCCTGCCGACCATTCTCTCGTGGCAGGATGCCGCACCTGCAGAAAAGACGAACCCCGCGGCGTCGCCCTTTGGGCCCCCGCGGGACTCGGGCGCGGGGGCGGGGGCTGGCTGGGCAGCGAGGCCAGTGATGCCTGTCCAGGGCTTAGCTGGGGGGGGGCTGCCCCTGCCCGAAAGGCAGCACCACTGGTACCGCAGCCTGCTGAAGCTGCTGCCGCAGCTCCAGCAACAGCGCGCTGTTGCTGGTCAGCATGCGCTGGCTTGGCTGCACCAGTACGAGCTAGCGCTCGGGGCGCCGTTCCTCTCGCTGCGCAAGGCGTGCCGAGACGTGATGAACCAGGACCTCTTCTGCGACCTGGAGCAGCGTTCGGGAGACTACTCCCCGCTCTACCTGTCGGGCCTACGTGTAGCTCGGTGCCTGGTGGCATCCTGCACAAAGACCATGCTGCTGCCAGCCAGCTGGCTGGCAGGGGCTTCAGCAGTTTGCCAGCTCCTGTTCATACCGCCTGCAAGCGGTAGCCGTGGGGACGAGCCCCCTGCCTTTGATTCTCTGCTCAGATATTGGGAAACAGGAGAGATCTTTATCCCGCAGGGCGATAATGTAGAAAAAGATTTTTTATTTGGCAAGCCCAAAAATTACTCACCCTTTGTCGCCTGCTATCTCTGCCGTCAACACTACCGAGAGAAAAAGCACCGCCTTGCTCTGCTCGTCCAGTTTATGCTCGCCGCAGAAATGCTTCTGCTCCCTGGCAGGGAGCAGCAGTCTGTGCCGAACCTGGCAGGGACTGCCGCTGCTTCTTCTTCCTCTGTCCCTCTCTTCCCCCCCGATGATGATGATGATGATTAACCTCCCCCCCCCCCTCTCACACACACCCTCTCTCCCGGCCCTCCCGGGGCCGGGGGGGGGGGGGGGGCCGGGAGAGCTGTGTTACATTAAAATTTATTTTCAAAAGAGAGGGGGAGGCTGCAGAGAAAAAAGAAACGAAACCAAATGCCACCCCCGGCCCCTATAGTGTACCAGGACAAGCAAAGCACTTTGGAAATCCTTGACCTGATTGCAGATTTGCCGCTGATTGGCCAGGGCACTTTTGGTTTTGTTTTCAAGCAGAACAACGGGCGCGTTCTCAAGCTAACAGGGGACTGCCAGCGCCTGGAGGAGATAGGGTATCGCAGGTTACACGAGCTTAAGGTCGGCCCCGATCTATACTTGGTCCAGGCGCTCAATGCTAACGCTGCCGCCCTCTGGGCACAGTCCGCCGGGGCTGCGGGTGTAAGCAGCGCGGTGAAGCTTCTGCTGCAAAGTCGCTGCTGCTTAAGTTTTTGCGCATCCACGGCCCGAGGCGCCGCCCCCCGGCCGTGTGGGCACTGTTTGGTGCTGATTCACCTGGAGGCTTTCGACTGCGACCTGAGCTTGGTGGAGCATTCAGTGTCTCCGACCACGTTTGCCGCCAAGGTCTTGGCCCCGATCGCCGCCTGCTTGGAACGTCTTGTTTTCAGGAACGGTCTTTTCCCTTTCGACCAGAAGCCTGCCAACGTCCTTGTGCAACTGGAGCCGAGCTCCAGTTGCAACGGAACAGCCCCGCGGGTGCACAGAGTTGCACTAACCGACTTGGAGGACTCAACCATGTGCCGCGTCAAATATCCCCGCCCGGTAGTAGCGGACGCGGCGCTAATCTACTTTCTTGCCACTTGCAGGGGCCAACTCCCCCGCACTCTCTGGAGCCTGCCGGGGTGGCAGGGAGCGGCCGGCGCCGCCCGCTTTGCCAACGCCTGGGACGTGCTGCATTTAGAGATCTTGCCGCACGGCGGCTGGCGCTTCTGGACAGTGTATGCAGTAGACGCACTAGAGTGCGGCTGGGGCGTCTACTTCGACAAACTCAGGGAATACGCGGCCGCCGGCTTCGCAAGCAAAGATACCTCTACGCACAAGGCCTGGCTGCGCACCTGGCTGCAGCAGCAGCAATGCACAGCCGGGGGGGGCTGTGCCCAGGGGCTTGCTCTCAACCTAGACTTTTGGCGCCCGCTGAAGTGCTTGAGCTTGGACGAGGCGCTGGACAAACACTGTATACTGGACGTTTTGATCTTCTGCGCCAGACGCTTAGTAGCACTGCAGGTGATGGACTGTTACACGCTAGCCCAAGAAATCGCCCGCACCTGCTGTGGAGGCTGGGTGCGGCTCGCAACCTCTTTCGTTGCGCCGCTCGTAAAGAACCGCTTCCGCGGCACCACCGCGGAAGCGAAGGCGGGGGTGTGAAGGAAAGAACAAAGAGAGAGAGAGAGAGAGAGAGAGAGAGGGGGGGGGGGGGGGGGGGGGAGGGGGGGGTGCATGAAACCCGGCCCGCTCGTCCTGGCGGGGAGCAGAGCATTCTATGTTAAAAAAAACGGCAAGCCCAACTCCGCCGCGGATGCTTAGCAAAAAAGCAAGAACAAGATGCAAGTGTAATCCTACAGACAGCAAGTGTTCACGCTGCGGTCGGCCTAGGAAAAAGGTGTGTTTTAGATTGAACGGGATCTCGCTAGAAAGGGCCGACAGTAAATTAGAATCGTCGGATCCGGTGGCTGAGGCGACCGAAGCTGCCGCCGACCTCTATGGAAAGTACGTTTGTCCACTGTCATCGTACAATGCCCCTAAGGTTTGGGCCGAGGCCGCCAAAGCGCTCCAAGAAATTGAAAAACAGGCGGCCCTGGAGCGGGAACAAGAAGAAGACCAGGCGACACCCCCGGCCACACCGGTGTTGGACATGAGCCTCGTCCAAGCTGATAATACAGCCGCCGACCAACCGCGGAGCCTGTGGCAGGACATGCTACAGCGGGCAGAAGACTTGGCTGTGCAGCCACAACACAAGCAAATCACGGACTTGCTTGTTCTGCTGCACGTGGCGCTGCAGGCCGACGCCCTGCAGCGCAAGAAATTGCGCCAAGTGCGAGAAGCGGTGGCTTCATGGCTGCTCTGGCTTGCGGCCAACCCGAGCTCGGCCCCCCCGGAAGAAAGCCTCAAGGCAGTGTTGCTGTTTGCGCCGTCGACTCTGCGAAAGCCCAGCACACCATTGCCCAAGACATACACAGACCTAACGCTACTAGTCGAGGCCAAAAGCGCTAGTCTATGGAGGCGGCAGACCGACGCGCAGTTGATCGCCGTTTGCAAAGGAATCGGCAATCTTACCGACCCACTAAGCCTGAAGAGGCGCGAGATAGGCTCCGCTTCAGATTGACTTTGCTCGCCATCATGTACCGAGTAGGCTGGTCCCGTGGACCAGCCGGTACTACAGTCGACGCTATACGCGACGAACAAATCAAGGCCATCTTCGACGCCATCCAGCCGATGAACTGACGCGCGTAGCCGGCGGGGGGGGGGAGGGGGGAGGGGGGGGGGGGTGCAGCCCCCCCCCCCTCCTCTCCCTCCCTCCCCTTTTCCTCCTTCAGAGGGAAAGGGAGAGAGAGAGAGACACACAAAAGGGTCGGGGGTTTAAGCAGCATGGGCAAGAAACGCCTCCGGAAAACAGAAGCAGCAAGCTCGCCCTCCAGCTCGCGCCGGCTGCCGAAGCAGCGGAAGAGGCACAAGGGTGCCACGAACCAGCTCGCTAGCTCATGTCCCTCCGGCCAGCGCTGGGATGTAATCCCAGCGCGGATGTTGGCGGAGTTTGAGCCCGCGGGCGCACTGGCGCTGGGGCTGACGTGTCGCGAGGCGGCCAGGACGGTGGGTAAGGCAACAGCTTCTCTGCTGCTGAGTGAACTGGTGCGAGCGCTGTGCAGGAATGACGCGGAGTGCAGCAGGCCCGTGTGCTTGCGTGACTTGGGGGTCTTGGGTGCCCAGGGAGGAGCCGGGGAGCGGCTGCTGCGCCTGTTGCGTGCGCTGCCTGCTTTTCGTGAGGGCGACAGGCTGGTGTGCACGGGGCTAGAACCTGGCGAGTGTCTCTCCATCTGTGCCGATGGTGTACCGCACTCAGCCACCGAGGAGTTGGTGGGGCTGTTCCGGAGCAGGCTCCTCCCTAGGCTGCGCCGTCACGGCCGCTTTGGCCTGAAGGGGGAGCTGGCGCAGAACTCCGCCAACAGATTGCTCCTCGGGCTGCTGGCCCCGGTGGCGACACACTTGCGGTTGAACGTGGACCCCTTTACTGCAAGCGGCTATGCGCGGCTCAAGACGGCGCTGGCCTCGGCCGGGCAGCTGCGAGGCCTTGAGCTGCTGCACGGGCAGGAACCCGCCCCTGCCTGGCTGCGCATGTTGCCCACGACCCTGCGCGAACTGACGCTGTACAGCCAAGAGAAGTTGCTCCGGCCCGGCGACACCCCCCGCCCGTGCGCATGCTGCGAGGACTGTCGGTGGGAGCCCGTGGACTTTTGGGCGGCGCGCCCCGCGCTCGCTACCCTAGTCCTGCGGCACTACGAGGACACGCCGCCGCAGTTGCTGCGCGGTTCGCCCCAGCTGCGACGCCTGGAGTTGCGGGGCTGTGCGCTCCTGTCCTTGCCCGGCGCTTGGCGCCCAAACTGCCCGGGGCTCGAGTGCCTCAAGGTTTACAACTGCCGTGGCTATTCACCCCAATTGTGGAACGCCATCCTGCTGATAGTGCGGCTTGCAACTGCTTCACTCAAGACTGTGGAGCTTTCCTGCCACGAGGGACAGGAGCCACTCACACGGGAGCTACTGGCGGCACTCGCCACGTGCCCCAGGCTCACCAGGTTAGTGCTCGACCTGGACTTGGACCAGCAGCGGGGGGCCGTGCCAGTGTTCACGGCGTCGCAGCTGGAAGACCTGACTGTGCGCGTGCCCGCCCATCGCGACGACCAGTACACGTTCGTGTCCGAGCTGGGGCTCCTCGCGCCCCGCGCGGATGTGCGGTCGCTCGGCCTCGTTATCCCGCATGCCGCCGACCGGCTCAACGCGCTGGACGACCCCCGCCTCCTCGCGCCCAACCTAACCAAGCTCTCTCTGCACTGTGGCACGGAGCTAGAACCCGACTTTCTGCTGCCGCTCCTCGCGCTCCCGCGCTTGCAAGAGCTCAACCTCAAAGGCGTGCTGGCGCCCAGCTCCAATAGGAAAAAGAACCTGCGTCTGCTCGCGCGCAGCCGCCTCTTGCAGACCCTCCGTTTGCAGATCCCGCTCTTCTCTGTCACTACCAACCCCCGCGCCATCCGCGACTGGGAGAGGGTCCTGCGCAATGGCTTCCCCGCCCTCACCTCGCTGCTCCTTACCAGGGCTGGGGGCGACTACCTCTGGCCGCCCAGCACTCGCCCGTTGGCCCGCATCCTCACCGGCATCGCTACCCGACGCCGCCGCAGAAACAGGCCCCCTCTTAACCTTACTTCCAGTAGTTTCTCGGGGCTCTCTGGCAAACGCCTCCCCAGACTACTCGCCCTGGGGGGCTGGTGCAAACTCGTCTGCTACCATCAACCCTTTTCCTGTGATTTCAACTGGTAGCTCCAGCTCCGTTACAAAGGTTTAACAAGTAAAGACAACAAACAAAAAACCGACTAGAGTTTTTTATTACGCGTTATGCCTTTTCCGGCATGCCGGGAACGCAAGAGCCGGCCCTACGGTAGCAGCGCCGGCAAACAACAACAACAGCAACAGATTAAGCATCTGCTGAACTACCAAATAAGCACCGGTCTACAAGAAATTGTCTTGTCTAGCGCAGGCCAGCAGCCCGAGCTTGATCTGTCACAAGCGAAGCTGCCCCTAACACTAGCGCCCCCGCCCGACGACGACGACGCCTGCCAAGGCTTGGCGGAAAAACTGCCGTGCCTGCGCGACCAAGCTCCGAATCTGCCCCTGCAGGTTCGTGTCCGCGGATGCGGACGTGGCGTGGATGCGCCAGGGCTCTGCACCGTGGTTCAAGCAGCCCTGGCGCACACCGATGAGCTTGAAGTCCACGGCCTGCAACAGCCGCCCGTGCTGACAGCGCGGGCGGCTGTTGCAGGCGGCGCCGCCTGCATTACGCTGGTAGGCTGCGGCCCACCAGCCTTGGCAGGCGTCGTGGGCCGCCAAGGCCCACTGCAACTCTGGGACCTGTCGCAATCGCGGAATAAGGTGTGGGGGCTGCTGCACTTGGAGCAAAGCCCTGCCCTCATTCTCAGACTACCGCAGAACAGTACAGTGCTCGGCCTGGCACTCGACACAGATTCCACCGGTCGCTACGACTTATCGGAGCGTGTTGAGCACGCCAACCTGGCCACCTTGCTGAGTCTGGCGCTGCTGTGCCCTGGGGGCTCCATCTTGGAAGAACCCTTCTTTTCGGCTGTGCCGGAGGCCGCGGGTCTGTTGGACCTTTCGCTAGAACACCTGCCCGGCGAGCAGGACTTGCAGGAATGGAACACAGAGCTGCCAAGGCAGCTGCGCGAGGTTCTGGGGCAAGTGCTGGGCGCCCAAGAGCTGGTCGATATCATCCAAAAGTACACACGACCCGACCCCGCAACACGCGCCCTGACAACCAATTCACTGCGACTGCTGGCGCTGGCACGGGACAGACACAGGACAGCCATCAGCTTCAAGCGCTTCCAGCTGGCGCCCTGCGTTTGTTCTTGGCTGGGCACCGCCTTCGGCGAGACCAAGGAAGCTTTCAATGCGTTGGAACTCTTGGCATGCGAATTGCGCGCCGATCTGAACCCCGCCGATCTGGCAAAGTGGCTGCGCGATTGGCTGCCGTCGCTGCAGGTGCTCTCTCTGGAAGGCTGCCGTTTCGTAGACGACGCCTTTTGCAAGGAGCTCTTCTCCGAATGTACGGGCGAGGGCCTCGTGCCTGTGCGCCCACCGCGCTTGCAAAAGCTAAACCTGGCGGGCACGAGTGTACGGCGCTTCCATCTGCACGCTGCTCGGCTGGGACAGGGGCTGCGCTGCCTGTGCGTGCCTACCTTGCAGGCACTGCTCACACAAGAAACGGAACAGGCGGCGTGGACTTGTCTGGAGGAGTTGGTTGTGGCCGAGCCCTGTCAGGCCCGCGACTTGCAAGAGCGCCTTGGTCTCGCCGAGACAAAGACTAAACTACCCCGTCTGAAACGACTTCAGCTGCGGCTCCAGAGGGGAACTGAAGTGAACGCCTTCTTGGCTACGGCGCAGCGATGCCTGCAACTGCACTCAGCCGGATGCGTCTTGGATCTGCGTGGTAGCCGCCCGAGCTACGACGAGCTCTTGCCGTTCTTGCAGAACAAGAACCTAAAGTGCCTCTTTGACCTGCCAGGCATGTAGGGGGGGGGGCACCCGCGCCCCCTCCCCCCCCCCCTCCTCCTGTCATCTCTTTTTTCTCTGCTGCCGGGCAGGCAGCAGTCTCGGCAAAGCCGAGACTCTGCAGCAGAATGCAAAAGCCCGCTGTTGAATCCAGCGCAGCCCGTCTTTTCAAGAGCAGGTACGGCGAAGAGCGCGCTAAGGCCTGCGCCGAGCCCTCGGGCGCACGGCTTTGCCTACAAGCAGGAGACCGGCTGAGCTTGCTCTCCCCTCAATTTGGACCAGAGTGGCTTCCTGCGTGTGAGCGCTGCTTTACCGAATCAGGCGGTGCTACCCCCGCCGAGGCAGAACCATGGGTCGACGATGACGGACACTTTAGGCTCTGTGCCCTGCACGCACGCAAGTTGGAGAAAAAACGCGAGCGCTGGCGCGAACGCCGATCCCGTCGCAAGAGAAGGCGCCTGCCACCGGCTGTGCCGGCGGTATCTTCGGCGGTCGCGTTGTGGTTCAAGCGCCTGGCTGAAGCAGAACCTTACGTAGAGCAAAAGCCCGGCATCAAGATGCTGCAGCGTTTCGGTGCAGCTTTCAAGGTCGTGGAAGAACACAAGCTTGTTTTCCGGGAGTGGAGAGTTGGGCAGGTTTCGGACGATCGCCCCGCGTGCGAGGCGTGCTATGAACATGAAAACGTAGCAACGCTAGCGACTGTGCGCACCGGGGGACGGGACTGGCCGACTTTGTGCGTACGACACGGGGGGGCGGGGGCGGGGGGGGGGGGGGGGGTGGTGGAGGGGGGAGGGGGGGGAGGGGGCGTTCTAAGCCCATTAGATAAATGCTGGGCTAAATAATATATATTAAAAACAAGTCATGTCAAGCCCGGAGAATGTTTTTGTGAAGCTCGAGCCCCTCCCAGTCAAAGGTTTGAAGGAGGCTCTGAAATCGGTAGCAAGAGGGGAAGAGAAAAAAACACTTTTTATAATCAAAAACAACGACGATCGAATGTGGCAAAGGGCCCATCCGCCCAAACGTCCAGAAAGCGAGCAGCAGATCGGATTGAAATCTTGAGGAGGTGAACCTCCCCCAGATTCCTACAGCTGGGAAAGAGAAAGGGCAGCACGCGGCACATCCCCCTCCTTCCTCAGAGGCCCCGATTGAAGCAAAGCAACCAAAGCCCGACCTGAAGCCGGGCTTTGGTGCGAGTTTTATAGACCTACGCGAAACTAATACAAGTCCTGCTGACCCAAGGCCAGCAGTCTCAAGAGGATGTTGCGACTGGCGTTCATGTCGCGTCCGTGCTGGAGCGCGCACCACTCACAACTATACGTCTTCGCGGCTTTGATGTCTCTCCACAGAGCCCCGCATTGCGTACACGCCTGTGTCGTGAACTCCTCGTTGCAGATCAGCACCTTGCACTTGCCTACATACTCTCGCTGTAGGTTCAGCAAGCGCTTGCGGAATTCTGCGTGTCGCCAGGAAAGCAGCTTGCGCTTTGTTTCCCGCGAGATCGTCTTGCCTTTTACCATGCCCGACGCTCCGAACCAAGGTAGCAAGACTACGCCATGGTTATCAAGCAGCCATCTGGCGGCTTTCTTGTGCACGTCCTGAACCATGTTGTAGATCCTATCACGCACTCGAGTAATAGCGCGCCGCAAGCGATAGCGGTTGCGCTTCTTGCTGTTGTCCTTAGCCAGTAGCGCGACACTGCTTTGCAGATTGTCGATGTGTTTCCGCAATCGGTACACGCGTGCAATGGACCCGCGGCCCCATTCGGTTATCGCGCCCGAGTCCGCATGGTACATGGTCAGAAAGCTCCTCACGCCAGGGTCGATGCTCACTGCACGCTTGGATTCAAGCTCCGCAAATTCGCGCTGCCGCTGCTCTATCTCTACCGGTACATGTAAATACCATCTACCCAAGGAATCGACCCGCAGGCGCACATCGTACTTGATCTCAAGCTTTTTGGCCCCAAGCCTACGCTCTTGTTTGCGCCAATCCTTGGAGGTAACTGAGTCTGGCCCCAGAAAACCTGCAAAGAAGCCCCGCTTGCGCCCCCAATCTCTGTGCAAAATCGTGATCGTAGACTTACGCTCCTCCCACCTGCGGAATTTGACTCTCTTCCAGTGAAAGAACTTGCCCTTCTGGCTAAGATTTGTGATGGCGGAGGCCCGCGCCGCTTGCAGGTCTCGAATGGCAACTGCGCGGATGTCGTAGGGCACGTTGAGAAGCCACGGCCTGGCTCGTACAAATTCACTGTCCTCTTGCACAAACCGTAGGCGCAGAGTATCTAGATCAAAGTCGCCCAAGCAGCGCATTCTACCGCCCATCTCGGCCCTTCTCTGCTCTCGGCGCTCCTTTTGTTCTTGACGTTCTCTGGCTTTCCTGGCCTTGATCTCTTCGGGCGTCTCCTCCTTCTCCGGCTCGTCCTTCTGCTCCTGCGGCTTCTCTTCCTTTTTTTGTCGCTTGTGCTTGCCGGGTTTTTTCTCCTTTTTTTCTTGGCGCCGCCTCTTTTTACTAACAGCCTGAGTGGGTTGACCTTGCTGCTGCTCCTCTTCGCTGGGCCAGGGGAAACGCTCATCCTCCTTTCTCAGCCAGGCCACCGCCGCATTCCAGGTGGTATGAACTGCCCGAAACATCAGCCAAGCTTTACGCAGCCAAGCTCGCCTAACCTCTTTATCCTTGGTTTTGGGGTAGATCCTGTACGTGAGTGTCTTGAGCGGTGGTGTCTTGCCCGCCTTCTTGTTCATGCTGAACTTCTTCTTGGGCGGTTTGTTCTGCTCGTCTGTTTTGGCTGCGTTGCGTCGCGCGTTGGCCTGAGTCGCGGGCAGCAGTGAAAGTCGCGATTGCCAGGAGGTCTCCTGCGGGCCTTGTGCGGTTGTTGGCTCGTACCTTCTGACCGAACTCCAGGAGCCATTCCCCATGACCCCGCTCAAAGAAAGGGGGAGGCGGCTTGCATTCACTCTAACCAAGCCGCTCCCTGTGCATAGAGGTAACTGCCTGGACATTTCCCTGGTAGACTGATTCCAGAACGGTGCATAAGCTAAAGGTGGCTCCGGAGGAGCCGGCGTAGGTCTGGACTTCTTTTCTCGGACCTTCTCGTCCTGCTGCCAGCTCGCTAACGTGGGCTGAAGGGGAGGGCTCGGAGGGCCTTGCCCCCTGCGCCGCCTCATTGGAGAAGTCACTCGTCGGATGACTTAGACGGAGTTTGTAGTCGAGACAGAGCCCATAAAGCCAAGTGTAGGGCCATGCCTGTACCTGCTCACAAAGTGACCAAGTTAGATTTGTGGCTTTAGAAGAGAAGCAAAAGTAGTTCAACTTTCTCCTGGAGCCCAGGAGGGGGGGGGCGCCCCCCCCCTCTCTCCGCTCTCTCCCCTCCTTGGGGGCAAGAGGGAGAGGGAAGGGGAGGGGAAAAACGGGGAGGGGAAAAACGGGAAGGTGCGCACCCCCCCCCCCCCTCTCTCCCCGTTCTCTCCCGCCCCCCCCCCCCCTTCTTCTTCGCGGGAAGAGGGAGAGGGAAGGAAAGGGGGGGAAGAAGGGGAAGGGAAAACGCGGATGATGAGGGACAGGATGGGGGGGGGAGGGAGCATTGCTCCCCCGGCGCAGGCTGGAGAGAAGCATGCTGGGCTTAGAGGCGTATCTCTGGCCCTCTGCGAGTATTCAAACTGCTTTTGCGAAGTAAAAGAGTTTGGTTCTTTTCCGTCGCCAAAACCTTACATTGATTATGTACTCGACCTTGAAGCGGGGCAACGTGTGGAGACTCGCGTTATTATCCCGCACGGTTGCGATACCCTACTCTTGCTGTCCCTGAAGGGAAGGGAGGGTGGGTGGCGAGATGGGCCTGTGTGCGGACAGCCTATCCCAGCCCGCGGAAAACGTGCAGGAAGCCATCAACACGTCGTGGAGCGTTAGTGGCGACAATACTACTTGCCGCTACATGTTTGCGCCCGGCGGCCCTCAGCGCGACGTCGTCCTCAGGCACTTGTGGGCGGTGCCTTGCGCAGGTTCAGCCGTGGGCCCGAGCAGGTTGTACATGGGCCACGGCGAGCGCGGGGGGGATTGCACAAACATGCGCTTTGAGTTCAGCAAGCCCGGCTGGCTGTACGCGAATCTTTCGACAGCAGGCTGCCAAGGCAGCGCTACAGAGCAACACCCGTTGAAGCGGATTTGGCCACCCAAACTAAACTACACGTTGGTCCAAGGCTGCGCACGAGACTGGACGCTGCCCTTTGAGCCCGACGACGACGACGACTCGAGCTCGGCCGGTTGGGAGAGACCAAGCTTGCCCGAAGGCACGTGCCTGCCTGGGACCACGCCTTTCTGCCTGGAGCCCAACAGGCGCCTTTTTGAATGTAGGCGGGGGCAGCACAGCTGTCTAGCCCCGGGCGCTCATTCCCTGACTTACGCGGGGCCCGTCGTCGGACTAAGTGGTGTCAGCACGGACAAGAGCTACCTTTCCCTGGAGCTGCAGCCAGGCCAGGGCGTAGAAACCCGTGTGCGCGTTGCGGTTGGCTGTAGGTCCACGCTGGAAATCTACGTGGTGCAGGCCTTGCCGGGGGCACCCCTGGACTACACAGCGCGCGTGGGGCTGTGCGAGGACGCACTGGACAACGCCTCCGAGTACGTGGTGGAGGCTCTGCCAACCTCAACAGTTGTAGCTCCAGTTAGCTACTGGGCGGGGTACGGCTTGTTGCCGGCCCACGAGGTGGTCCTGCGACACCGCATTGCAAGGCCCTGCACGGCGGGCGCCGTGCAGGCGTACTTGGTCATGTCCTTTAAAAGAGAGAGCGGCTCCGCTGAGGCAGGAGATTGTTTGCACATTGAAAACAGCGCGCCCTTTACCTTGCCCAATTGCACGCAGCCCCTGGCGGGCTTCCGCGCGTCGGCTCGGGCGCGCGGGATCCAGGTATACCAGGGCTGCGGAAACAGGTGGGCGGAGTCATTGAGCACGACTACGCCGCCACCATCACCACCACCATTGTCGGCAGCAACAACGACAACAGCGGCGGCGGGGGGCGCTACGCAGACAAGCGCGCCCGTGCAGGCGGCGGCCTCGGGCGCCGCGCGCCTTGCTAGCTCTTGGGCACTGGCTACCTGCGCGTGGCTAAGCGCTTTAGCCTCTAATTCACAGTCTTTTGTTTTTAATTAAAGAACAACCATGAAACGCGTCTCGGGGCAGGCGGACCATTGTGTGATCAGTTCAGGGGTGGCAGGCATGGGTGTTCCATTCTGGCACAACCCAAGGACTGTGCGTGCTCCAGCACCCATGAAGTCGTTATGTCGGGGAGCTTTTCGCAGCCGCCTTGCTCTGCTCCTCGTTGGGCCTCCAGATAAAACAAAAGATCCGTCGGACTACGCTTTTCGGCCGAAGCGGCCGCCCCGCAGATAGAGCAAGGGGGGGGGGGCGCCCCCCCCCCCCTTGCTCTCTTTTTTGTGTGCTTTGTATCTTACAAAAAAAAGCAGGAGAACAAAAAATCTTGCATTTTTCTTTTGCAGCTAGTTTCTAAAATCCCGACAAGCAGTTGAACAAATGCTTCCGAAGCAGGTTCTGTATAAAGGAAACAGTGGCGGAGAATCTATTTACTACGCACCCGCGTCAGTCGCCGTTTTCAGCCTCAGCGAAGCAGGAGAACTACTCCCGGACAAAAGCAGCCAAACGCCTCGACCGAAAAGCGAGAACGAATACGTAGCGATCGACATACGTATCGATTCTACTTTGGAAAAAAAGGTAGAGACAGAACGGGTGGTTGTTATGACGGTCATGAGCAGACACGAGGTTAAGCTGGCAAGCATGGAAAAACTGTGTGCTGCTGTGCGGGAAAGGGTCGTGCACAACGGCAAGCCACTAGAAGTAGTCGTCTTTTCTACCCAAGAAAAAGAAGTACTTTACAAAGAAACCTACGTAGGCCAAAAACTCGTAGCATCTGCCATTAACAGAGGCAAAGACAGCGAAAGTGTACAGGACCGTTGGTTAGCAGGTCGCTAGAATGTGATCAAGGCCAAACTATGTTCCTTCTGCTCTCGTCAACTCTAGATTGTAGGTTTGGATGAATACTTGTCGTAGTCAAGCTTTTTAATAAAATACTGTCTGTCTACGCCCCTCTCTTTTCCAGACGTTGCAAAATCCTAACATACTTGGCCCTGGCTAAGCCCAACGCGTCCAGCAGCAGCCCCCAAGCGTTGCTGTCGATGTAACCGCCGAGGCCCAGGGCGCTCTCTCCGTGAAGGCATTGAAACGCCACGTAGGATTCTCGGATCAGACAATCGCCCCCTAGTTCCTCAAAGGCTTCCTCCGCATAGAGACGCGCCTGCTCTGCACGGAGGTGGTTTTCTACAAACTGCTGCAGATGAGAGCAGATGCTCAGGTGCTTCTCCTGTAGCAGGGCCGCGTACTTCTCGCCCCGGGCGCGGTCATCATCCTTGATGGCCTCGTGAAACGCCTGTCGGATCTCTTCGCGCTCTTCGTCCAGGGCCCGCAGACTCTCCTCGTCCCAAGGCCGTGGCACCTTTGCCGCTGCCGGGGGCTTGGCCTTGGGGGCTACACCTTTCCGTGGCTTGCGACTGGCTATTTGGAGAGCAAGATGCTTTCTGGGCGCTGTGCCCCCCCTTTGGTTAAGAGCCAGAATCTTACAGCGACCCATGCCAGCTAAAAATGTGCAAGCAACTGCACAGAGTCCGTTCTTTGGTTGTTTCTCAGGGGGGGGGCGCCCCCCCCCCCCCCTCTAGTTCATTCTTTTGGCGGATGAAAGGGGGGGGGGCGCCCCCCCCCCCCCTCTTGTGTTTTTCTAACAAATGTAGGAGAACGAAAGTTGTGTATTTTCTTTCTAGCTGTATGTGTTTTGCGATGTATTTTCGCGACTGATTGTTGTGTGTGGTGCATCGCAGGCAAGCAAGGAAATGACTGGTTCTCGTGCACAGAGGACGGCCAGAAGAATCCAATCGACAGGACTTTCTTCTCGTGCCCAACGCGCAGCCAAACGAGCCCAAGTGACAGGGGGACGTTCCTCTCGTGCCCAACGCGCACAGAAACGAGAATACGTTATTGCCTGCAATACGTTGCGTATGCTAACCAAAAAAAAGAACGAGCTGCTTCACCAATATCTGTGGACACTGGACGGATTCGTAGATGATCATGAGTTTGATCTTGTCAAGGATAGCGTAATAGCCCTGGAGCAGAAAGTAGCTCAACTACATCGGAACCTAATATCTTGTAACCTCAACGAATTTTAATACTTAACTAATAGCAGAGTAGTAAATCTGCCGCGGGCTGTGCCTGCCAGCGACGATATGATCGCTGAGACCAAGGGTGACAGCACGCGATATTTTGCGACACTGTCGCTCACTTCTTCAGAGTCTCTGATTCATGCTATATACAAATCGCTTGTTCGAACCTGCGCTCTCCCGCAGACAGAGCTTGATTAAAATAGTCTATCAACAATTTGGCGACAAATTTCATTCAAGAAACGGGAAGAGGAAGGGGGGGGGGGGGGGGGGGGGGGAGGGAGAGGGAGGAGAAGGAAGGGAGAGGGGGGGGGGGGAAGAGAGAGGAGAAGGGGAGGGAGGAGAAGGGAGGTAGGGGGGGGGGGGGAAAGGGGAGAAGGTCCCTAGCGAGAGAGAGGGAGGGGGGGGGGGAGGATGTAAAAAAAATTGCCGACCCCTCCCTCCATCATATATTGTCAAAACCACAATAGAGCCGAAAACTAGACATGGACAAGCTGCAATCGACCAACGTAGACCCCTTGCCTGTGGCGACGACGGTCGCCACCGCTGCAGTGGCAAAGATTGCCGCGGTTGCTACCTCCGATCCTATCAACGTGATAAACGAAAACAAGTTGCTTATGCAAATTGTGGCACGTGATTTTTCAAATATCAGGCGCGCTCCGGGCTAATATTTTTCTATTACCGATGCCATTTGTGCCTTTACGGACTGCCAGCCAAATTCTGCCAGTTGTTTTGGACTGGGAAGTTATCAGAGTGTTAAGCAGCTGATGAAATGGTCGCGTACAGGACAACATGATGCAGACACGCTGCTACAACATTACCCTAAAAATGACAGGCCACAGCTGCAAAGTTTGCTAACTATTGCAGAGGGTATGTATACCGACTTTGAAAGTCTGGCTCCTGAGGAATGGGTCCAAAAGGCTGATGTGCAAAGGATATTGAAAAAGGCAGGCTGGCCTGACAAGTATTGGAAGATGTCCCAGTAAGGAGGTAAGATTGGAATAATGAATAAGGACACTACAAGTAATTTCGTTTGATTATTAAAAGTTTACTTGTACAGCGAACTCCCCAGAGAGTAATGGCAAAATCGAGAGAGTCCGGTTGCTGATTGCGTTGGAAGCTATTACAACGCATGACAAAAACATCGAAACTTTCCGGTGTATATTTAGATCTTTATCTGGAAACCAAGAGAGAAATCATAAAAGGTCACAAACCAGCGTCAGGAGAATTGCCCGAAAGGTTGGGAGAAGGAAGAAGAAACAAAAAGAAGGGAAAAAAAAACGCAGGCAAAGTATGTGCTCCAAAAGCATATACTCCACAGATGTTGCTACTCTTAAGTGCGTTTAGTTCTTTGACTAATCGCAGTCGTTCATTGCTTGAGCTTGGGTTTGAGCAGCTGCTAGAAGAGCCTCTCGTCAACTGAGATAATCAAAGAACTAAACGAGATATACGCACGTGAACTAGAACTAATGTACCTCGGCGACATGAGGGGACTTCTTTGACTAATCGCAGTCGTTCATTGCTTGAGCTTGGGTTTGAGCAGCTGCTAGAAGAGCCTCTCGTCAACTGAAAGGATGTGATACTGCTGCTGCAACGGATATTATTATCAGCGCTACGAATGCTTCAGATGCTGTCGTTCCCACAGCTTTCATCATCTGTGAACGCACTTAAGAATAGACTAATGTACCTCGGCGACATGAGGGGACTTGCTTACCATATTATTTACAGCCAACGAAAATCTTGCGAGTTTATGCTTCATGCAAGGCAGAAGTTGAAGAGCAGAAAAATGTTTTAATACATGTAATATTTTAATGCTTGCAAAGATTGGAATAATGAATAAGGACACTACAAGTTATTTTGTTTGAGTATTAAAAGTTTACTTGATAGACTTTCTTTGCGAAACGCGTTACTGAACCTCGACCTCGGATCCGGACGGGCAGGCACATCACCAGACCAAACACATGTATTGGTATTTGGTATTATATATTATTATTATTATTATTATTATTATTATTATTATTATTATTATTATTATTATTATTATTATTATTATTATTATTATTATTAAATTATATTTTTTAATAGCCGTCATATATAGTTCGCGGCTGTTACGTAAACATTTTTAATATTAACATGTAACAGAATATTCATATTTGCCACTAGTAGGAATAAGTAAGACTCTGAAGCCGCTGGTGAATCACTGAAAAGACTGGGATAAAATAGATATTATATTAATATATATTAATATATATTAATGTATTATTATTATTAATGAGAGAATCATTAATCTCAAGCCGGCCCGTTGCAAAAATATATGTCAAAATATTATTATTGTTATTATTATTATTATTATTATTATTATTATTATTATTATTATTATTATTATTATTATTATTATTATTATTATTATTATTATTATTATTATTATTATTACGATCAATGTTGCGCCGGCAAGTGATATTTGCCTATATTTGCGTTCATTAGGAGTTTCATGATTATCAGTACCTGCCATTCTATTGCAGTGCTGACTCTATTACGGGCACAATTTATCCCATAATGATACCTAGGTAGATAGATAAGTAGATAGGTAGGTAGGTAGGTAGGTAGATAGATAGATAGATAGATAGATAGATGGATGGATGTATGGATAGGTAGATAGGTAGAACAATCGATATTTGATCTTAATTTAGTCTTATGTGTGTCTTCAAATATTAATATTGTTTTATTTATTAGTCCCAGAACGATCCCCCAAAAACTTGTGGCAAAAAATCTTTGTAACAAAAAATATTTTATTGGTCCCAGAACGATCGAGAATTTGTCTCGATTTAGTCGAATGCGTATCATATATTTTCTACAGTTTTTTTGGTCCCAGAACGATCTGAAAATAAAGCAACTGTTGTTTGGTCCCAGAACGTTCCTTAAAAAAATTCGGTCCCGCGGGACTAATTCGGCCCTGCGGGACCATTTGGTCCCGCGGGACCGAATTTTGATAACAGATTTTTTTTATAAATTTTTTGGTCCCAGAACGATCCCAAAATAAAAAAATTGTTTGGTCCCAGAACGTTCCTTAAAAAAATTTTCGGTCCCGCGGGACTAAATGGTCCCGCGGGACTAAATTTTTTGGTCCCACAGCGTTCCTTAAAAAAAAGTCTTATCCCGCGGGACCAATTTCGTCCCACGGGACCAAATTTTCACTTGTAGTGTTGGATACAGATTACGCGCTACAATCCGGTAACCAGTGAACACAGAAATCGCAGAGCCGAAATCAAATCTAACCTGCGCGCCTTCGTAGTCAGTTCCTCCGATATTCACGAGCGTAGAACCAGTGTATGCCCCGTCAGTGAGGTTGTATTGGTCGATCTGTTCAGCGCTGTTCCAGAACGTGCCAAGATCGCCGTCAAACATTTTCCATGGCTGGTAATTGGTGGGGTTCGTTTGAAAGGTGCTAGATGCAATCACGTTAGTGCTGCTGCTTGTCAAGTTCACAGGCAATGCAGTATAGTCTACCCCATTAAATGTAATGTCGTGTGTGATCCCTTGGCCCCCGTGCTTCAGTTCGCCGAATTCATCCAGCGACACGAGCGCTGTCTGTCCGGCGGCGAGCTTTGAGGACGGCAGCGCAAGTGCGACCGTACCAGTGGCTGGAGCTGAGAGCGTGCTGTCGCCGCCCGCCCCCGTCAGCTTGAGAGTCGAAGAATTCACTAGGTTGGCCAGAGACACTTTGTGCGGGTTGTTGTAGTCTGTCAAATGGGCATTAAAGGCGGTAGTAGTAGGCGCCCCGACCTGGGCGGCAGTGACTTGGTGAGGGTTGTTGGGATCTGTCAAATGGCCGTTAAAGGCGGTGGTAGTAGGCGCCCCGACCTGGGCGGCCGTGACTTGGTGAGGGTTGTTGGGATCGGTCAAATGGTTGCTTAGGCCCAGCACGCCGTCTGGATCAACCGTCATCAGCTGCGCGGCCGAGACAGGCAAAGGGTCAGGCAGCCTCGCGAGGTTGCCCGCGGTAGTAGTCTGGATGATCCCGTCGGTGTTCATGGTCACGAACTGCTCGTTGCTGTCGGGCAGAAGGTAGGGCAGCTTGACTGTCTCGTCCTTGACGGCGAAGATCGAGCCGTCCGGGTCCATGGTCACGATGCAGTCGTTCTGGGCAGGCAACACCGATGGCAGCTTCACTGTTCCTGCGACGGTGTGGTCGACGTACGCCTTGTTCGCCAGCTGGAAGGCAGAGGCAGGGTAGCTGGTGTTCTCGATACAGCCCGCGTTGTACAACTGGTAGTCGAACGTGAGCGAGCGCATATACCAGACTCCCGCCCCGTTGTTCTTGGTGCAGATCAGGCGCAGGTACCTGGCGTACTCGGCAGCGGCAGCTGGCGTGAACGTGCGCTTGCTGTCGCCTACAAAGGTCTGGCTAGTCTGGCTGTCCCACGTGAACCACCTGCTGCCGTCCGCGCTATAGGCCAAGACCCAGTCTCTAGGGGCAGTGATGGCGCCCGCGGAAGTGACATGGTAAGCACTGACTTTAGCGTGCTGGCCCAGATCGAGCTGGAGCCACGCGCCTGGTACAACTACGTTGTCTACCACCGTCTCGATCATGGCGGTGTAGTTGTTCCCGCTATAGCTGTCGGGGGAGGTTGTGCCCCACAGCGTGTTGAAGTCGCTGTCAAAGCTCAAGTAGGCCAGAGAAGAATTGCTAGAGGCCGAGGCCACGAAGCCGGCGGAGCTGTTAGCAGTCATCCCGGCCGG
This sequence comes from Paulinella micropora, assembly GCA_019918135.1. NCBI lineage: Eukaryota > Cercozoa > Imbricatea > Euglyphida > Paulinellidae > Paulinella > Paulinella micropora. Next base: position 135,015 of record WBZZ01004176.1, on the reverse strand, counting down.
CTGCTCAACTTTGGCTTCAGTGTCAAATGTCAGGGTAATCAAGTCTGCTAGGTCAACCAAGTGCGGGTTGCCGGACGTAGTCACCCTGTGTGCGGTATTGAGCGCTACCGCCTCGTTCGCGGCCATGCCGCCTACCGCCCATTTTACGCCCCCGTCACCGTCACTGACAAGGACGTCGCCTGCCTGTCCGTCCACAGGCAGGGTAAAGTCGTCTGCCGCGCCGTCGAGCCGGCGGCGCTTGTACGACCGGGCCACTTCCATTGGTCGCTGATTAAATGATAGAACAGGAGGAAAAAAGTTTTTTTAATCATTTTTTTACAGCATTTCATCTAAAAAATTATCAATAAAGCGCATCCGCTCTTCCCAAGTGTCTCCGCCGGGGATGTCGCGAGCAGGGTTGATGCAAGCGCCATCGCCATACGGGCGACAGACGAGTGACGCCAAGTCTCGGGGGTCGCCTCTTTTCCCGGTCCCAGTCCAGTAAAGCTGCCCTTCGAAAAAGCAAGCACCACAAGTATGACAAACTGCTAGCATGGTCAGTCTTCTTCGTGCGTGTAGTACGCTCTCAGCCTAAACACTCCTTTTGTCCCTTGCGCGAGTGGTCGCTGTTTCTCTTTCGTTAGTGCGCCACAGACAGGGCAGACTTCGGGCATAAGGTCTTTAACAATAAGGACAAGAAGAAAAAAACCTGACTAATGCAACATACACAACCTCCCCCCTTTTCCCTTTTTCGAGATCGCAGGTGGGGGGCCCCTCCCCCCACCCAACCCCCTTAACCTCATTCTTCTGGACCACTTGTCAAAATCCAGACCATAATCTCGCCTGGATGGTGACAAGTGGTCCGCTGTTTGTTTTTTCCTCAAGATCGCAGGTGGGGGGCCCCTCCCCCCACCCCCCCCCCCCAACCCCTATATTTTCTCTTGTGGACCACTTGTCAAAAATTCATCATCATTCTCGCTGGATCCTGACAAGTGGTCCAACGTTTGTTTTTTCAGCGAGATCGCAGTTGGGGGGCACCTCCCCCCACCCCCCCAACCTCTCTTGTGGACCACTTGTCAGAAATTCATCATCATTCTCGCTGGATTCTGACAAGTGGTCCAACGTGGACCACTTGTCAAAAATCCATCATCATTCTCGCCCCTTCTGGACCACTTGTCAAAAATTCATCATCATTCTCGCTGGATCCTGACAAGTGGTCCAACGTGGACCACTTGTCAAAAATCCATCATCATTCTCGCTGGATCCTGACAAGTGGTCCGCTGTGGACCACTTGTCAAAATCCAGACCATAATCTAGCCTGGATGGTGACAAGTGGTCCAGCATGGACCATTCGTCACCGGCAGCCTCATATTACAAGCCACATATCCACGAATAATCCGCCATGGCAGAATTCCCGGAAAAAAGGACGCCAGGGACCATTCGTCACCACCAAGCTCAGATTATAGCCTAGACATTCACGAATGGTCCGCCATGGCCGAATTACCGGGAAGGGGGGGGGGGGGACTGTTGCCCACCGCGAAACTGCCAAACAGAGGACCACTTGTGGGAATCCAGGTCATAATACAAGCCTGACATTCACGAATGTTCCACCATGGCTAAATTCACGGGGAATGAAGGAGGGAGGGAGGCACCCACCACGAAACGATCAAACAGAAGACCGCTTGTCAGAATCTAGGTCATAATACAGCCTTATAACTCACAAATGGTCCAAGGTGGCAAAAAAAAGAGGAGGGAGGGTGGCACCCACCGCGAAATGGTCAAGTAGCGATCGCCGCCTGACCGTTTCGCGGTGACCTCCCCCCCCATCCCTCCTTCTTTTTTTCCCCGAGAAATCTTTACACCTTGGACTATTCGTCAGTTCTCAGACGGTATTATAGCCTTGTAACCCACAAGTGGTCCTCAGTTTGACCGTTTCGCGGCGGCATCCCCCCCCCCCTCACCCCCTTTTCCCCCTCTCATCTGGAATTCAGCCATAGCGGACCACTTGTAATTCTTCAGACAGTATTATAACCTTGCTGGCCACGAGTGGTCCGTGATAAAATTCCTTCAGTGTGTCGACGAGACTGTCGGTGTATCGACGAGACGCATGAGCGTGTCGACGAGACTGCCGATGTATCGACGAGACGCACGAGTGTGTCGACTGATTTGGCAAAGTCTATCGCCCTGCTTGTCCTGCTCGTGGAGAGACTTTGCATCACCGCCCGCGTGAAGCGCCGCAGTTTTGCACAGTCTGTCAGGTGCAGCATCAGCGCCCGCGTGAAGCGCCGCAGTTTTGCAACAGCCAGCATCCCTTCCAAGAGCAAAATTTACAATGGCTTAGCGTTTGGCAAATCGTCAGTTTTTTACAAAAAATAATTTGTGGCTGAGAGTATTCCAAAAATAAGAAAACCAGCACTTGTGGGAGAGGGTCTGGTGCCACCGCCCACCACAAAAATTTTTATTACGTATTCCTGTAGAGCTTGGCCTGAAACGTAGAATGCCACTTTCCCCGGCCGGAACGGACCATCCACTTTTGCAGGGGAATCACGTGAAGTTTCGCCGCCAGAATCCTACCACCACAAAAATCAAGTGTATCCTGCCACCTGTGGAAGTTGTGGTTGTGGAATATGCAAATGCAATTTTTCCCTGCTCGGGCAGGGACAAAAATGCAATAGATTATCTCACCCTGTGCAAATTAGCAGCATGTTTTATCAGGCATATCGATAATTCTTCTGATCGTATGTATATATATATATATATATATATATATATATTATATATATATATATATATATATGTGTGTGTGTGTGTGTGTGTGTGTGTGGTACAATGCATAAAAGACTTCCCTTTATTCTCTCCACGCGTTCCAGAAGGTAGCAGGAAAGAGGAAGCAGGAAGGAGGAGGAAGCAGGAAGGAGGAGGATTCCTGGAGGAAGCAGGAAGGAGACAGGAAGGAAAGCAGGAAGCAGGAAGCAGGAAGCAGGAAGCAGGAGGCAGGAAGTAGGAAGCGCAGGAAGGAAACAGGTATTCCGCAGGAAACAGGAAACAGGAAGCAGGAAGGCACAAGGCACCCACCAAGAACGAAATATAATTTTGTGAAGTACGTATACATGTACACGTTGGCAGTCTCTGAGACTTTGCAGGCCAGTTGAAAACAACATGTATTCGCTTATGCCACGAATAGAAACATACAGTCCCATTAGACTGGGCATGCTTTGCGAGTACTTTTGCGCACTACGTATTTTTGTTGATGGGTGGAGGGAGAAACGAGTTTACCAAGCACTGGTGCTGGCTTAGCCGGCCCCCATGCGAAAAGCCTTCTGGTGGGCCGGCTTAGCCAGCACCACTGCTCCTACGTTTCTCCGCCATGCGAGAATGCCCAGGCTGATGGTACCATTTGTGCCGATACGCGAATACATGTTGCTTTGCCTGCAGAGACTGCCAACGTGCATTAATATTACACAAAATTTTCGTTCATCAGACTTGCTGCTGGTGCCTTGCCTTCCTGCTTCATGTTTCCTGCGGATCCTGAATTAATATTCCTGCTTCGAATTCCTTCCTCAGAAACCTGCGCCTCCTGCCTCCTGAGAAGATGATTACACTTTTTTTAGGGTCATTTTTTTTCAGAAAAATGCCCCCAAAAAGTGTCTTTAAGCCCAAATCGTCATTTTTTATATTTCGTTAAACAATAAGATGATTACACTTTTCATAGGGTCATTTTTAGGAAAAATGCCCTCTATGAAAAGTGTCTTTCAGACCAAAAATCACCATCATAAGAAATAATTAAGAAATCAAGAGGAAATCAAAAAGGACCGGTATTGACGAAGGAAATAAGCGAACAGGAAGAAGGAAGGAAGAAGATATGGTAGAAACAAGGAAATATGGAATGGAACAAAAACCACACACCACACAAAAAAAACACAATATCACCTACCAAAAATAACATACTGAAAAAGAAAACAAATGACGACAGAACCAAGAACAGAGGTAGCCATATCGGCCCACCAAAACGAGAAAGGCATTTCAAACCACTCACCAGGAAAATTAGAAATAGAACATCTAGAACATAATCCAATCGGGCCAAGTAAGGATTATATGGAATAACTAATAACAAAATGGAAATAAAAAAAAAGAAACCGACCACCTAAAGCTTTTTTCCTGCGACAAAAATCGTCGGCACTCGCCAGAGTTCAGAAACCAAAAAAGGCAAGAAGTCGGAAACACCAAGGTAAGTCAAAATGAGCGAGAGTTTGATTAGTAAAGAAAATAGAACCATTGATGATTATGTTTTTATGTTTGAAACTTCTAAGCAAGGTAAAGATAAAATAAGAAAGATTATCTTTACAGCAGAAGAAAAAATAAATAAAATCAATAAAGAAATAGAACTACTAATAACAAAAAGAAATCAAGAGCGAGTAAAGTTGGAAGGTGCTAATAAAGTATTGAAAAAAATAGTTGATGAAGGAATTGATGTAGAAGAAGATAGGAGATTTGATTTGGAGAGAAAAAGTAAATTAATCAGAAAGGAGAAAGAATTGAAAATGTTTAAGATTTGGAAAAAAGATAACAGATATGAGTATGATGAAGTAGTGATAAATAAAATAAGAAAAGGAATAGATGAAGAAGGATTGACTTTTAATAAATCCTTTATTCGTTATTCAGATTATGACTTACATAAGTTAAATGAAAATGCTAATATGTATAAATGTATGAGAGAGAGTGAGAACAGTGGTCTAAACCACTAAGCCCCTTATCACATAGGGCTATATAAGTAGTGTGTGTATATTTATTCAAAAAAAAACCAAAACACCCAACTTACAAAGAAATTTATTCTTATGTTGTTTTTGTAGAATGGATGATTTAGCTTCTGCTTTGGAAGGTGTCCAGTTTGACCCAGCCGAGCCAGCCCCAGCCGAGCCCGTTCCAGCCGACCCTGTTCCAGCCGAGCCCGTTCCAGCCGACCCTGTTCCAGCCGAGCCCGCCCCTGGCCAGCCAGCCCCAGCCGACCAAGCCCCAGCCATCCCAGGACCCTGGGTAAAGTACGAAAATATACCAGACGATACAAAGTATTTGGTCGTCCAACTCTCACTCGGGTTCGTTATGGCGGATAAGAAAGTGAAGATGGCGAAAAAGAAAAATGAAATGAAGAGTGAGCCAGGGCACGTTTATTGTTGCGCCGAGATTGATAGTGGAATACTGAACCCTGTAAGCCAGCAATTTTTCATAGTGAGTGCGGGAGAAGGTGAGGATGAAAATGTCAGCATCTTTCCTTCTCTCACATCAATTCACAAAAAGTATAGGAGTGAAATGAAAAAAATCAACTACATTCTTCCAATTTCAGGCAACTGGAAGATGGCATCCCCCCGTAAACTTTAAGCTTATAAATCCAACTTTTCAACTTTCTTTTTTTCTCTTTTGCTAGTCCTGATATTCTCCGGCTGTATGTCTTCCCGGTTTAATAATTCTTTCGTTTTCTTTTCTTTTGTTATTTCTTTAACTTGTTCATTAATTTGTTTTTCCTCGTCCGCCGGTTTATCAAATTTGGTCTTCAATAGTTCCCTTGGACTGACCAACTCGTCTGAATTGAGTATTAACTTGAAGCCCTTACGACCAACTACTGTAAATATCTGCTTACTGTATTGTCGGCCCCCCTTTGAAAATAAATTCCTTTTTAACTCCTTTCTCACTTTATCGCCCTTTTCAAATTCGTCAATTAGACCGTCCCGTTGAATAAGTTGTTTATTTTTATTAACACCCTTAAATACATCTATCGGCCTATTTTGAATTGTTCTATGAAACCTCATATTATAAGCATCAACCATATCGTCAATCCAAGAAAACCAGTCAAAATTGCCGTTAGTTTCAAATAGAATGTCAAGCCACCGCCTTATCGTCCGTATTACTCTATCTACGATAGCAAGAGCCCGATGGTCGCCAACTTCAACCGTCCGGTGTTCAATATTATTCTCTCTGAAATAATCTTTTACCATTCCTTTATATTCACTCCCGCTGTCGGTTGTAATGCTTTCTGGTGTGTATGGTATTGATTTCAAAGCCATATAAACTTCCTTAGCCGTTTTATTTTTAAGTGGTTTAATGATTAAAAATCGGCTGTGAGTGTCAATCCAAAATAACATCCAAGCATAACCTTTATTTCCTTTCTTGTCTTTAAGTTTTGACATATCCGCCAAATCTACAAATACTTGTTTAAGTGGTTTGTCCGCCCATATAGTATTCCATTTATCGGTCGGTAATCTTTTTTGGTAATGAATTTCAAGGGCTTGTTGCTCCTTTCTTTCATCTTCATCCTCCACAACTTGATTATTTCCTGTATGCTTATGGTCCATTGTAGGGACACCCTACGACCCGACTTTTTTGGTGAAGCTTTTTTTCAAAAAAGGTTCCTATATTAGAACTTTAAAAATATCTTTGAAACATCATTACTTTCTTTTTTTGACTTCTCTGGTTGTCCCGCATAAACATTGACATTAACACGGCCAGTCTTCTTGCCTTTACCTTTCTTAGGCTGTTCTTCCTCTTCCTCGCTATCATCGCTATCCTCGCTTTCTTCCACTTTCTTTTTTACCGCTTTCTTCTTCTTCTGTTTAGTCTTTAATTTAATACCCGCAACCCGACGGGCAACGATATCTACAAAGTCCTGTTCTACTTCCTCATCCGAGCTGCTTTCCTCACTTATCTCGCCGTCTCTACCATTAATGAGGTCCTTCGCCAACTGCTTCTTAGCTGTGTGGTCCATCTTTTCGTCTTCGTTCATTTCTTTCACATTCTTCGCCTCTTCCTCCGCTAGTAGTTCCCTAGCCCTCTCAATCTTCCTTTGCTTAGCCTTTTCCTTTCGCCTCGCATTCGCGATTTTAAGATTTTCTACCGAAGATTTACCCGGCATTCTTGCTTGCTATGGGTTGCTATATTTTCCTAAATATAATATTTTAATTAAGATAATATATACAATGGGTAGTCAATACAAATCGCTCTTAGGCTTGTCTGAAATTGCGGTGGATTCACTAGATATAGCCAATCTTGATTTAACGAACACAAACATAGTGGGCTTATACACAGATAGGGTGCCAGAAGATGCTGACCCCGTAAATCTTTACTTTACTAATAGCCGATTTGATGCGAGGTTGGCTTTAAAATCAACGACTGACTTAAAAGAAGGCACTAATCTATACTATACTGATGGTAGGTTTGATGCGCGACTAACCACTAAATCAACCACTAACCTTTCCGAAGGCACTAATTTATATTATACCACAGCAAGGGCTAATACAGATTTTGACACAAGGATAGCAACTAAATCAATAGATGCTTTAAGTGATGTAGTCATAACAGGCACCCCCGCTGATAACCAACTGCTCATTTACAGCACTGGGCAATGGCGAAATGTTGCTTCTCCTTTTCTTAGATTGGATGGCCTCACTATGATGTTTGGAAATTTAAATATGGGAGGTTTTAATGTAGTAAATGTGGGCACTGTTGATGGTATTGATGTTTCGGCTCTTGACACGAATGTCGTTAAACTAACAGGAGACCAGACTATAACAGGAAACAAAACATTTACTACTTATGTGGCCGTAAAAGACACAAATCCATTAAACACAGGTAAGTTATTCTTCAATTACAACAATAATATGGGTTCTATTTATTCTTCGGATGCGGGTGGAGCCACGGGTTATCCACTAACTATTGTAGGCTCGTCCATACTTTTTGCTCCAACAACAGGTGGTGGAATGACATTAACAAATAATGTTTTAAATTTTAACAGCTCAACAGCAATCAGCGGACTGCCCGCACCATTCTATGACGGCGATGCTTCAACAAAAGCATATACCGATACGAAACTGGCCAAGGATGGCACAACGGCTATGACGGGTAGTTTAAATATGGGAGGATTTTCAATAACAAATGTAAATTTGGTTGATGGTATTGATGTATCCACCCTTGATACCGCAGTCGTCAAACTAACAGGAGACCAAACCATAGCGGGTATTAAGACATTTAGCAGTATAATAAATGCGAGTGCGGGGATTGATATGAAAAGCCAAAGTATAACAAATGTTAATCTTGTTGATGGTGTTGATGTTTCTACTCTTGATACTTCGGCCGTAAAACTAACAGGAGACCAAACCATAGCAGGGAATAAAAAATTTACTTCAACAATAGAAGTGCGGGGTGCCACAGGTCCAGCCGCTTTTGATGGTATCGGTATTGCCTTTGATACGGCGACAAATATAGGAGAGATTGTGGCACAAAAAATAGCAACCGCGGCCTATTATCCAATACAAATAACAGGGTCATGTGTTGATTTATATGCGGGTGATAATGTAATCGCGACCGCGACTGGCACGACACTATCTTTGAACAACAGAAAAATTACAAATTTGGCCACACCAACAGCAACAACGGACGGAGCGACAAAAGGGTATGCGGACACATTAGACGGGCAAAATGTGAAACTAACAGGAAACCAAACCATAGCAGGAATTAAGACATATAGCAGTGGTCTTGAAATTACTGGAAATTCAATAAATGCTACAACAAAAGGAACATTCGTTGTTTTTAACTCCACAGCCAATATCGGGTCAATTGCTAGTTTGGATATGAAAACAGCGACATATTACAACTTTGAAATTTCTGCGAAAAAAATAAGTTTTATTATTGACGGGACAATCGTCGGTTGGGTAAATGCTTCTGGGCTAGATTGTAATAGTAGCAAAATAGCCAACCTTGGAACTCCGACATTATCAACGGACGGGGCGACAAAAGGGTATGCGGACACATTGGACGGGCAAAATGTAAAACTAACAGGCGACCAAACCATAACAGGAATTAAGATATTTAATGGAAGTAGAAATGATGTAAAAGCACTGACCTTATTAAGCCAAGCCGATTTCAATAATGTAGATATCATTAATGGTGGAAATATAACATATAATGGGGCGAGGATATTAAACCAAAACGGAGGAGATATCTTTTTCAGTCAGACAACGGGTGATTATCAGTATTTCTTATTTACTCTAAATACTGCTACAAGTGGAACCGCAGACCAAAGAGGTTATGTATTTACGAATGTAGCGGCTGATGTAAAAGGAGCGGGACTTTATATTTCAAAACTTTTGGATAATAAAAGTGCTTCGTCCGACATTGTCCGTTTTAACAATGCTGGCGGTATGCGGTTTTATGGTGCCTTAGATATGAACTCAAACAATATAACAAATGGTGGAACAATAACGGGAACAACAATTACTTCAACCGCGGGGATATCAACAACAACAATAACAGCAAGCGACAAAATAACGACCGCATCAGGCAAACCAATAATCATAGGCAATACAACGAAAGGAGTAGGAGCAACTGGTGGCTTAGAGTTATATGGAACGGCGAGCAACACCGCGGGGCCACATATACAGGCAATAACAACAGCAGACACTCATCCACTTTTTCAAATGTGGAATTATGCTCATAATGATATTAATTTAGGGTTTGATGCTTATGTGTCGGGAGGTGTATGGAAATCATCTTCTGCGACATCTAACTTTATAATACAAAAAGGAACTAATCTTACTTTCTATTACAAATCAGGAGTATCGGCTGGAACTACTATATCATCATGGGGTGAGGCAATGAACATAAGCAATGCTGGACTATTGACAGCAAATGCGGGAATTACATATTCTGGGGTGCTAACAACGGCATCAGCATCAACCAATGGGGCAAAAATAGCAATTCAAGGACAAACAGACGGGACGAATGCGAGAGGAATATTTGTATGGGACATTGGAGATTCAAACTGGGGGATTTATATGAGCCAGTCTGGGAATAATAAATCACTGTCTGGAGGAACAGCACCAGCAGGAGGAGGAGGAGGATTAACTTCTTATGCTATTAGATTTAGAGTGAATGGTTCTTCAACGAGTGGGTTCATATGGGAGAATAATTCAAATACTGCTTTAATGTCATTAAGAGCGAGCGATGGGACTTTATGGGTATTAACTGGCCCCGTTCAAACATCAGACAGACGTCTTAAAAGCGATATAAAGGAATGTTTAGGCTTAGATTTTATCAATAAGTTAAATCCAGTCTGCTATCGTATGATTGACGATAACAAGAAACAGAGAGCGGGTTTAATAGCACAAGAGGTAGAAGACCTACTGACAGAAATGGATATGTTAGATTTTGCTGGATTTTCAAAAGAAACAATAATGGTTCCGTGTCAAAAGCAAAGACAAGAATGTGAATTGAAGGGTGTAAGCATCAATCCAGAAGATGTTAAATGCGTAGATAGTGGTGATGTCGGTTATGGTATAGGTTATTCAGAGTTTATCGCCCCGTTAATTAAAGCCGTTCAACAATTATCAGAGAAGGTAGTTAATTTAGAAAAAGAAAATAAAACTTTACTTAATATATTACAAGACCAAACCAACCAATTAGCAGAAATACGAGCAGTTTTATTTCCGTAAGGACAAGCCCTTACAAACCCAATATAGTTTTTGAGATTGTAAGTGGTTTTTGTAAAAAAGCACTTACTACTAATGCCCCCTAGATTACACCCACCACCAATCATAGAAGTAGATGGAGGCGAACTCACACCCGAACTCAAAAACCGTGTGCTAGATGTCCAAATTAAGCAGGAAGAAAAAAAATTAGACCACGAATACGAGGACAGCTGGGATTGCTGTTTGACTAAGCGAAAAACCGACAGCCGACTTATCAAATACTTATTTCAAATGGGTATCATTATCGCCATCATCACCCTTTGTATTGTAAGGCTATCTGAAAAGAACTTACCGTGCAAGGTTGCTAACACTTATGTGGGTATTTTAACACTATTAATAGGCATCTGCCTTCCTAGCCCATCTAGTTCAAAGAAATAACCCCCGCGGTTTTTGTGTCCTTTTTTTCAAAAAGACGAGCATTCAGACGAATAGACTTTATACCAAGAGGCATCATTTGAGCAGATTAGTGGAATGGCTTCATCAAAACTAACACACCAATCACTAAAAGGCTTATACACACATCCTTTTTGGATACACCACACACAACTTTCATTTTTTTTAACACTGACCCGTGAATAGAAATCACAAGCGGTCCGACCTAACACAGAGCACACAAATAATAATATTAATAACATAATATATTATACACAATATAGAAACAATGACGGATTTCAAATACCAAAAGATTATTTTTCTAAGTAATGATTTTGCTGGTGGTAGCAAGACATTTGACAAAAACATTCAAATGAGCTTTACCCCAACTAGAATGAATGTTAAGTTTATCCACTATTATAATGACTTGACTGAAACGAAAACAAAAATCCTTTATATGGACCGTATTGGAATAATCGGGACATTCGCCGACAGCACCACGGCAAACATTTCAAATCTCGGTTATAATCTTGGAAATATCGGCTGGACTGATGGGCAGTATTCTTTTAGGGTATTGAAAACAGACAGCGGTAATATTGAGACCGACCCACTAGCTGGAAGAATTGTTATTTGTTTGGAATTTATCGCATAATAAAAATATAGAGTGATGGAGAAAATCAATAATGTAAAGGTGAAACCAGTTAAGCAAAACGGAGATGGCGACAAGTTGGCAAAAGGATATAAGTTATTTGATGAACCGTATGCCAATATTTTTCTTCTCGCTCGCAAGAAGAGTGGTAAGACAACGGCACTGTTTGAAATCCTAAAACGAACAACTGACAAAAAGACCCGCATTGTTATTATTGCTTCAACAATACACAAAGACCACATATACAAAGAAATGGTTAAGCACTTCAAGAAGAAGGGAAACCCAATGGCGATATATACATATTTGAAAACGGATGGGTATAGTGTGATTGATTACGAATTGGACAAGCTCAACAAACCCGACGAGGAGCAAGAAGAAGGCGAAATCATTCAAGACGGCAAAGAAGAACCGAAGCCAAAGTTTTTATATTTTGGAAAAGAGGAAAAGAAGAAACAGGAGGGAGGCGAAAAGGTGGAGAGGCCGAGCAAATACATTACACCAGAAGTTGTTTTCGTGTTAGATGATTTGGGTAGTGGGTTAAGGGATAAATCAGTAAGCGACCTGTTGAAGCGCAACAGGCATTTCCGTTCAAAGGTTATTATGAGTTCGCAGTACCTTAACGACCTGCGACCTGAGGCAATTAAACAGCTTGACTACCTTCTTATTTTTCCTGGACAGAGTGTTGATAAAATAGAACTCGTGTATAAGCATTTGGACCTTGGCTATGACCTTGAATACTTCATTGAAAAATATCACGAGGCAACGAAAGAGAGGTTTAACTTTTTGTATGTAGATGCGGTATCTGATGAATTACGAAAGAACTTCAATATTCGCTTAAAGTAATTTTTATATTATTTATTTTTTTCAGAACTATATATAGATGCCAACATCACCAGTGATTATTTCACAACCAGCGGGATACAATATCGGATACAATCCTTCACCAATTACAAAGATGCCACAAGCGGGAGGCAAGAAGAAAGGAAAAAAGAAACAAACAGGAGGCCGTGTTAATTGGGCCAAGGTTGGAAAAGCGATAGTGGATGCTAATAGATTTATCAAGAAGAACCAATTGATTTCAAGAGGTGCTACCTTTCTCAGTGATGTCGGAGTTCCTTATGCGGACCGTGTAGCGAGGGCTGCGGCGAAGCAAGGATACGGCAAGCAACGAGGAGGAGCTGTTAAATTTAGGTAAGGACAAACCACTCAAATAAAAAACTAAACCTTCTATTATTTTTTTTTACTAATAATATACAACCAGTAGTAATGCGAAGTAAGCCAAAGAAACTACGGCCCCCCAGAATATACAGAACCAAAGATGGCAGACCATATATCAAAGTGAAAGGCAAACGAGCATATCTCAACTTTGGCGAGAAAACGAATGACCTTTCAACACTTCAAATCGTTAAACTGTTTCTGAAATATATGAAAGGGGACAATAAAACGAAGAAAACACGAAAGACGAAGGAGCGAATTGTTAAGTCCGAATTCAATCGCCTTGAACACGAGAACCGCAACCAGATACAAAACAACCTGCTGAAAAAATATGAACTAATACACGAGCAGGAAGAAAAGGAAAAGAAGTTAAAAGAACAGGCAGAAGATGAGAAGCAAAGAATGGAGAGGAAAGAGAATGCTGACATTAAAGAAAGACAAGAAGACCTCATAAGGGAGGCGAACAGAGAGCAAAAACTTATAGAGGATGTAAAATTTGAACAAGATAGAAAAAATAATTTAATGTTATTACCACCTTTCCAACCTCAATACATACAAGCACCACCACAAGCACCACCACAAGCACCACCACAAGCACCACCACAAGCACCACCACAAGCCCCACAACTAGGACCACCACAAGCACCACCACAAGCCCCACAAGCACCACAAGCACCACAAGCACCAGAAGAAAAGCAGATGCCATTGAAAACAAAAGAAGAGAAAAAGGCCGAAAAGGAATTAAAAGAAAAATACATTGAATTAATGAAGGAAGCTGGATTTAGCAAGAAATTTATTAATAGCTTGACTAAAACAGAATTTGACAAACTTGGTAAAGGAATAGAGCAAGCAATAGCCACCGCCCAATCAGCAGAAGAGCAGAAAGAACTGGCGGAACAATACAAAAAAGAATTAGAACAAGAAAAAAAACTAGCGGAGGCCAAAGCGAAACATTTTGAAATTAAAGATAAAATATCCCACATCTCCGCAGGTTTAAGAAATGATTACAAGTATCCAAAATTGGATATACCCAAAACTTTGGGTCCTGCTTTGGAAGATAAAATGAAAGCTCTGGGCAAACCTCCACCAAAAAAAGTTAAAGGAAAACACACGACTGCGGGTATGGCAAAAGTTATAGTAGATGAGGGTATTGATTTAGGAATAGACCAGAATGAAATGAGAAAGAAACTTGCTGATTATTTGGGAATAAACCAAGCTGGTGCTGGGGTAAAAACGATGGAGGAATTAATACACAAACTTTTAACAATACCAGCAATTAAGAAATATTTGAAGAAGGGTAAATACAAGAAGAAAATGAAGAAGAAGGATTATGTAAATAACTTAGTATCTGAAATGAGAATTGACCCAAATATTAAAAATCAAGTTTCAAATATAGTCGGCATAGAACCAACCGAGGAACAGCCAACAGAAGAGCATCTACCGCAACAACCACAGCCAACAGAAGAGCAACAACCAGCACAACAACCACAGCCAACAGAAGAGCAACAACCAACACCAACAGAAGAGCAACAAAAACTACCAGCGAACTTATCGGGTGAAGGTAGAGGATTAATGACGGACGAAATAGACAACATTATGAAAAAGCACGAATGGTATTTGGGGACTGTGGCGAGCGACGAAATAAACAAACTGAAACCAGAAAAAAGAAAGAAGTATGGCTTTATAATGAACTTGGATAAGTCTAGCCAACCAGGCTCACATTGGATTGCTGTTTGGATTGACACCATTAAAGACGACACTATTGAAATCTACGACCCGCTTGCACTGTATAAGCCGACTGAGCTATTTCTACACCAAATGAAACAGCTTATTGAAAAGAGCAAGCCGAACACATACCTGCTTATGAAGGTCAATCAGGTTAAAAACCAATCAAACACCTCAGACACTTGCGGGTGGCATAGTATTAGGTTTCTTAAAGAAAGAGCGAAAGGGAACCGCTTTAAATTTGCCAGCGGTTGGACGGACTTAAAAGAAAAAGAAGCGGAGGAGTTGAAAACCCAGAACGGCTACGGATTTGATACTTTCATTTAGACCCCGCCAGTAAAATAAAAAATATATTTTCTAATATATACGAACCTTTTTTAAAAAAGCTTCACCAAAAAAGTCGGGTCAATGGACTATCGCGGTGGCAGGAGCTCTAACATTTACTATGTCAATAGCAAAAACAGGATAAACGGCACAGATAGCGATTTTACACACTCCATTGATATGAAAGGGTTAGACAATCCAACACACTGTAAAATACTTCATATCTATGTTCCGAAGTCGTATTATTCCGTCGCCAGTCCTTATAATACTTTTATTCTGAGTGAAGATGGCAACGAGGCACTGATTACCATACCTGAGGGCAACTACACAATGAACAACTTAAAAAATAAGCTAGCCGAAGTGCTAACCGCAGAAAGCCCCAATGACTACACATACACAATAACAAGCAACAACACCAACACCGACCCCGAAGACGGCAAGCTATTATTTACTGTGGCAGACAACGGAGGAATTCAACCGCGGTTTGTATTTGACGACGAAACAAGGGTCCACGAAATTATGGGGTTTGAGAGGTCCTCTACTTATTTCTTTGCTAATAATACCATTAGGTCTCCAAATGTCATAATATTGACGGGCGAAAAAACCTTGTATCTACAAAGCGACCTCGTTGGGGAAGGTGATAATCACGTATTACAGGAAATATACACGGCGAATGAAATCCCGTTCGGCTCTGTTATTTACGACGGCTCGGGTAGTGAATACGGGAAACGGTTATCTACTAGTTCAAGCAATGTGTATCGTTTCTATTTGACAGACGAAAACGACCAACCAATTAACCTAAACGGTTTGGGTATTGTAATGACATTGTTGATTTACCGTGAGACGAATTATTTTTCTCTATTTTCATCATTTTTTAATTTGTTGAAATCTCGTTAATTAATTTAATTTTGGAATTATTTATTTTTTCTCAGGTTAAGATATAGGAACCTTTTAAAAATCGTTTTTGAGATTGTAAGTGGTTTTTGAAAAAAAAGCACTTACACACAAAATGCCAACTCAGCACGGCGGAGAACTAGATTTCAGCAAGACTGACTACATCAGTGCTTCTTATCGTTTGAATAAGCTTAACCCACGAGAAAGCAGTAATGGAAATGTCACTATTACCTCCGCGGGAGGACAAGAAAGCACATTTGACCTTATTAGTCGCCCATTTAACTTGGCTAGGTCAGTTCTGAGTTTTACTTACACTATCCCAGACACGGATACTAAATACAACAAGGCTTATATGGATTGCCTTGCTCCTATTAGACAAATTCAACTTCAAACCCGTAGCGGAGTTTATCTGTGCGATTTGAACTATGTTGGAAATATTACGAAGATGATTTGGAAGCCTGAGACTTCGCTTAAAGACTTTCTCGCACTTGAAAACCACGATGTCGGCACTGGTGCTGGCTGTATGCTTCAAAAGTGTAATGCTGACAGTAGGGCGGAAACTGGATTTGATAATCTTGTTCTTGCTGGTCAGACTGCTAGTGCTGCGACTGTGGCTGGTAGCATTGACACTGATGCTCACCTTCGTGCGACATTGAATGTTTATGGAAATGCTATTGCTAGTGCTATCGGTCCTCCTTCAACTAATGCCCGCCGTCATAACGATGCTCTCATCGCGGCTGGAACTGGAACTTCACTACCCGTTAATGTGCCTTACAGTGAGGCGAAGTATTTTACTGCTGGTGCTTTGGGTAATGGTCTTGGTGGTGGTGATATGGCTATTAAAATCAAGCTTAATCTTGGTATGCTTTACAACACTATTTTCGCCCTTGATAAAACTATTATGTTTCCTGAGATTTTGACGATGCGAATTGTCTGGAACGGCTCTGCGAAGATTTATTATTCTGGTGCTGACCCGCTAAGTCCTGGTGGTGGTGCTAACATCGCTGCTGGTGCTGAGGATGTTGCTGTGAGCAATCTTAACTTGTTTCTTGCTGTTGAGCAGAACCCTGGTGTTATTCAATCTATTCAAAGCCAGATTGCGGGCGGTGGTATGAGTTTTGATATTGATTATCCCTATGTGTATAAGAATACTATTGGAACTGCTAGCGATGGTAAATCAACTGAAAACCAAAACATTATTATGCGATTTGACCGCGGGCACGGGCAGAGGTTGAAGAAGATTTATCACAGTGTGTTTCATTCTACCGAAAGTGTAAATACCGCTTATGACAATGATGTAAATGATGAGCGGTCTGCTACGGGTGCTGTTGTTGCCGATGCTAAGCGAAAGGTTGTCTCATTCTACACTACCCTTGATGGAGCGAGACAGGAAGAATTTGATGTATCTGTGGCTAACCTTGAAGACTATATGATTATGAAGCCGAGGTTGGAGGGTAGTGCCTTGATGAATTCTAATGTGTATCAATACAACTGGGTTTATGCTAATTGCTGGGACAACAACCGTCCTCTGTGGAGCAAGGACCAGAACGAGATTAGCGGGCTTGACTTAACTCAGGAACGGCGATGGGAGTTTATTGGAACCTGCCGAAACAAAGTCCATTCTCACTTCACTCTGGCTATTACTCAGCGAACTGTGAGTGTGAAGGAAAATGTAATTACAATCTCGTAAAACCCCCACCGCGGAAGTAATATTAAAAATTTAATTTATTTTTTTCTTGGAATATAGGAACTTACACAAAACATTTTTTTGAGGTCGTAGGTGGTTTTTGAAAAAAAAGCACCTACAATGTCTCACCAACGAAATTTAGTCGCCCAAAATCCTGTCGGAGACTTCGTAAATCTCAAAGTTGGATATGGCGGACACATTGATAATATGAAAACCGCCTTTGGCGAAACTACAACCGCACAATTAACACCAGTATTACAGGAAATCTTCCCCTATACCGTTAATACACGGATATGGATGAAAACAGAAACAAAGGCGACAGTTTCATTTAATGCGAATATGGCTGAATTGAAAACGACTGCCAGCGCGACTGCGGATGCCTCTCTGGTGAGCAAAAGAAAAATAAAATACAGAACGGGTATGGGAGTTATGTGTCGCTTCACTGCTTTATGGACGACGGATGATGCGAAAGCACACTATTCATTTATCGGAATAGGAAACGATTTTGAAGATGGATTTTATTTTTACAAAAACGAGGTAGGGATGAATATTCTACATTGTAAAGGAGGAACCGCCAATTATATTGACCAAGAAGATTGGGATGACCCCTGCGATGGAACAGGCGATATGCCTCTCTTGGATTGGAGTAAGGGAAATGTATTTCAAATTCAATTTCAATATTTGGGCTTTGGTGCTATTAAGTTTTCAATTGAGAACCCAGAGACTGGCGAATTTCAGCTAGTCCATATGATTAAGTATGCGAATGATAATACTGGTGTAAGTCTGCGAAATACTACATTACCTTTTACGGCTATAATGAGAAATGATGCTACTACTGGAATTCAAATCCTTAAAACCGCGAGTGTTGGGTTATTTATTGAAGGAACTAACACTATTAATTCAAGCATATCAAACGAAGCGGAAGGAGATGAAAAGGCAAGCACCACTGAAAGCCCAATTCTCAGCATAAAAAATAAAACAACTTTTAATGGTGGTGCGACTAATTATTCAATAGTTTATCCAACTCTCGTAAGCATATCAAACGAAGACAGTAAAGTTAATAAAGTGCGAATTGTGAAAACGACTGGCACACTTACGGGACAGAACTTTGCGGATATTGATGCCACTACTTCAATCGTATCAAAGGACACCTCTGCGACTGCTCTTGGTGGTGCCACTATAACGGATGTTATCCTTAAACTGTATGTTAATGCTACTTCTAGCCAGCTTATTGACCTGCGAACCTATGACATTCAACTCGCACCTGGCGAAAATCTAACATTTTTACAACAGTCTTTATCTACTGTTAATAATGGAAGCAATGTGAGTGTTATAGTTAATTTTATTGAAGATCAGTGATGTGGATGGATGGATGGAGTAATTTTATATTAAACATAAACTCCAACCATTATATAAAATGAACTACAACAAATATCAGAACGGAAAAATCTACAAACTTATCTGCAATAAGACTGGTGAGGTGTATATCGGAAGCACGATTAAAACATTAGAGCAGAGAGTCAAATCTCACAAATATCTTTTGAATGAATACAATAAAGGAAAAACAAATTACACTTATTCATATTCAATTATAGAAAGGAATGACTATCGGATTGAATTGATTGAAGCTTTCCCCTGTGATAGCCACCTTGAATTAGAACAGAGAGAAGGATACTGGATAAGACACACAAAGTGTATAAACGATAATTTTAAAACTGGTATCACCGTCCCGTGTAATCAGAATAAAAAAGAATATAATAGACAATACAAAGAAATTCATAAGGAAAGATTGAGAGCCCATAATCTAAAAAAAGTTGAATGCCCTTGTGGAAGACGAATTGTTCATTCACACAGAAAAAGACATAGACATTCTACATATCATTTAAAATGGGTTATAAGATGCCATAATGAATTAAATCACTTGTAGAAAATACTAATTAATTAATTTTTGTAATAATTTTTTCTGAATGATAATATATAGTAATGTATAGTCGTAAGTTGTATGTTGTGGGTGGTAGGCGGTTTCTAACAAAAACATCTATCAAATCCTACATAAGAAGAATGATAAACAAATATAACGATGGTGAAGTGCTGAACCCAGAAGATAGCAATTTCGTGCTAGACCTAATAACACATCACCCTTGTCTAAAAAATGGCATCGTTGATGTTGAAAGTAATTTGACAACAGGAAGCAAACACTTTCGTGTAGATGGTAAGCCGTTTTCGTGGAATTGCTGTGTTGAACTCATAGGTCTTAGCAAATTAAAAAAAATGGCGAGAGTAATAAAAGATGCGAGCAGGAATACAATAAGACCGCAAATACAAGAATATCTTGACCTTATGGCTATTGATGTATTCGTAGAACCGCGATACATATGCGAAATAAGCGGTGATATATATGAGCGGGTTGATGTCCATATTGACCACCACTTTGACATCATACAATTCAAAGATATCCTTCAACAATACCTTGAAGTTAATAGAGAATTAGAAGTTGAAGACGGCTTATTAAAAGAACCGCATTTCACCAAATTTAGCGACTTCCACAAACAGAAAGCAATATTGCGGGTTATAAAAAAAGAAATCAATATAAGAGGAAAAATGTATTACCTACGATAAAAACTTTTTCACTTCGTCTTTATTCTTAAAATAAGGCTGTTGAACTAGCCATTCTAGATATTCTTTGTCAATCTTGGCAACATCTTCAATTTTCATTTTTTTATATTTTCCATATTGTAGAGTTTTATTTACTTCTTCCTCTTCGGTGGGAATTTCTTTTTTTGCTTCGCTCATCGTATATTATAATCCAAAAATACCTCCTACGGCGATATAGGGCGGAGTGTATATAGGAGGCAGGAAAAAAATAAAAATAAATATATAATGTCTGAGTGGATAATCTTTGTAAAGGCTTACTCAGCTAAACACGGTATAACCTATGGTGAAGCATTGAAAAAAGCTGGTAAGGCATACAGAAAACAAAAGGGAGGTAATGCGGATTTGTCGGAGGATGTCTATTCGCCCTCGTCGGATAGAAAAGGTGCTGACGGATGGAAGCCAGTCGCTAGCAAAGAGAAATCAACAGTATATGAAAAAGATGGCAAAGCTATTGTAGCATTTAGAGGAAGTGTGGATAAGCGAGACTTACTCACAGATGTCGCATTGGTTAAAGGAGTATTAAAAAGAACACCAAGATATAAAGAAGAACAGAAGTTGGTTGATGAGGTTATAAAAAAATATGGTAAAGATAACGTAGAGCTTACTGGTCATAGCCTTGGAGGAACTATTGCGAAAGACCTGAGCCGACAAACTGGTGTAAGGGCGACCACATACAACAAAGGCAGTAGCACGAAGGACCTCATTGAGGGAGTGATTGACCGAGTAGCAGTTAAGGTAAATCCAAAAGGGAAGAGGGCGAAGACCGCGAAGCTAGCCACAAACTACCGAACAGCATTTGACCCCGTATCGTTAATGGGTGCTACGGCGGTAAATACTAAGCTAGTGAAACCAAAAAAAGGAATTCATACAATCAGGAGCTTCAAAGGGAAAGGAGCCAAAAAAATATATCTATAATTCAACCGCGAATGTGGAAGCCGAGCGGTATGCTGTCATTATCGTTAATGAACTTACGGCCCGCCCATTTATTCTCATTAACTTGTTTTTTAACATTCGTCATATGTAAAATGCTAAAATGTGGGACTTGTTGTTGTTTGCTGTTTCTATCAATGTGTATTTTTTTCATTTGAAAGCCCTTTACATTTTCAATGCTACCGCCTTTATCCATCTTATCATATACATCATAGTTTAGCTGATGAGCATCTAATCCTTTACCCCTAAAATGGAAATATCTTTTAACTCCATTTTCAGCAGTTTCTATATGAACACCCTTTGATATGTGTTTGAGGTCGTTTTTGGTCATACCAGCAGTAAAGGCATCCTTCGTCGTGAATTCTAACATATATAGTTTTGGTGCTATCCACACACCTTTTATAATCTTACAACCATCACCTAAGTCGTCCCCTATTCCGCCGAGTTTCTTATTACCCATATTCTTTACATACTTGGCACATCTCGCGTGGATTTGTAAGCTGTCTGTGTCGGTGTAGTAAAAGTCATCTTCAATGGTTCTGTTCGGGTTTGCTTCCTTAATATAATTATACATAATGCGGCGGCTGTATGCTAGTATGAATGCCCCATAGTGTGAAGGCTTTGTTATGCTACTCTCTAATAATATCGGATTGCGAGGTAAGCCCGATATGTGCCATAAATCTTTTCCTTGTTGGTCCGTAAATTTAACAATGTCAGTTATTTGATTACTATTCCAGAATTTCCAGTATTCTTCGTTAGTTTGTATATATGTTGTTATTGAAGGTATCGGTCTCTGTATCATCTTACCGTATAGACTATTCATAAACAACTTGGCGAGCAAATATTGCGGACTACCTTTCTCAGCATTTTCCTTTGCCTTGAACATATCGTCTATGTATTGTTTGAAGACACATTCAGATTTGGCAGTGTAATATCCTTTATGAATGCGAACTTCGTATCCTTCTGCTACCATATCCTCAATATCTACACTCGTCAGCCATTGGTCCTTCATATCTTCTAGTCGCCATTTAAGAGACCCCATTTTGTCTCGCTGTCCAATCCTTGAATGTAATATGTTTTTGGGTGAGATGTAGTCAAGGTTGTAAATACCGATTTGAAGATTTCGCGGGTCAAATGGTCCGATTGTTTCCAGTATGTCGCCAACCATAAAAGCTAACAACATCGCGGTTGGATATAGAGATACGACATCCGCATCAACGAGGTAGTCAATTATATCGTCAAAGGATATCTCTTTTTTCAAATATCTTTCATACTGCTTAGAAATGAACCGCCTCTTAGATGGGTAAGTCCTTCCGCCGATAATCGCTTTTCTAAATGCTCTTTCCTGCTCCACCGTTGGAAGTCTCACCTCGTATTTACCGTCTACATATTTTTTCCATATGTTAAAAGCGAGACTTGAAGTTGAGATGTATGAAGTTAGATTGACTTTGTGAGCTGTAAATATCGTTGTGTTTAACTTATCGTATAATTCCTTCAAACCCATAACATCATTCCTTAGATAAGCCAAACAGTCTTGCTTCATCTTTTCTTCCATATCTTCCCATCTGCGGGCTTGCTCGTGGTCAAAGTCGCCTTTGAGGATTTCACACCCCATACTTTCCAGATTTGCTTTAAGACTTCCTTGGGTATGCTTACACATATCCCACATCTTAACATTTTCAAACTCTAAGCAGATAATAGAGCCGTTGTTAATTTTTGAAGACTTAATCTTAATACCCCTTCTGATTAATTCTTGATGTATGAAGTAGTGGTCAAAGTTCGCTGCGTTAAAACCATTAACATATAGAACGGGCGGTTTATCTTTTTTGTCCTTCGGCACCCATCCTGCTTTTGCCTTCTCGCCTCGTTCTATTAGTAGGTCTACGAATTGACTGATACAATCTTTACCAGCTATGTATTTGAAACCCTCAGACCCCTGAGTATATCCGACTATGTAGCAGTCGTGGATATCGTATCCGACCGGCGATGTTTTATTTCTAAATGTTTCCAAATCGTAATGGAGAACTTGGTCGTTATTTATTTTTTCTTCTGTGTGTAGTTTAGTTATTAAGTGTCTTTTACCATTCTTTTTCAATCTAATATCAGCAAATTTTTTCCTGTTGAGATTACATTTATGTTTGTTCAAATATAACTTTAAGCAGTCTTCGCACCGCTTCTTGAATTGCTTAACCAATCCGTAATAATGGTTATTCTCCAAAAAGATTAGTTTGTCGGGTTCCTGCCCTTCTTCATTTGTGCTGAATGTCTGCTTCATAATATGGTCGGTTATTTCATATGTTTTCCCTTCCTTAACATATTTTTTCAATATTTCAACCGCTATTGAAAATGGTATTGGCGAGTTTGGTGGAAGGTTGAATTCAGCTCGGACGATATTACATCGGTTCTTGTTCATTGGTTTAATATTTAGAATATCCTTACATAAGAAGAATAAGCAGTTGTTATTTTTGCTTGGCGGAGATATCTTTCTACCTTCTTCAACCTTCTCCCTCTTTTCGGTTTTTCCTTCATAGCATCCTCCACCGTTTTCTTGAACTATGGTTATTTCCACATATCTTATGTTTCTTTCATATCCTCTATCGCTGGCTTCAATATTGTTTATGTTGAACTCGTTCAGAGCATCCATAAATACGGTATCGTATTGTCGGAGTTGAAATGAATTAAAACTTTTCTTTTTTAGATAGTGGTCGTATCGCTCATTAGCAGGAGCGGTGGAGTATGTTATAGATATATTGACATCCGCATTACTCGTCATCCCTTCCCTTCTGGCATATCTTATAGCGGGTATCAATACCTTCTCTTCCAAGGTGTCCGTATCGTAGAAGCTTATATCTAAGTCCCTAAATTTGAATGTGAGAGAGTTCAGCTGGTTATCCCTTCTAACTTCGTAATCGTTTGCTCTAAACTCTCGTCTCTTCGCTTCCCTAGTCTTAGCCTCGCGGAGATTTACCCTTGTATTACTACGAATGTTAGATAAAAGGTCCTGGCGGTTTCTTTTATCTTTCGTTTCAACCCTTCTCAGCTTAGCCTTCGCTTGTAATAGTTCCACATTCTTCTTGTTTGGTCTAGGGGGTAGAGGTGGCTTGTATGACATTTTGTATGAGGTATATTATGGAATAGATTTTTTGGTTTGGAATTAATCCCAATGATTTATATTATGGTTGTGCTATTTGTTTAGATGATAATTATATTAATGAAAAAAAAATTTATTGGAAAAAAATAATTAATTGTAAGGGTAATTAGTTTTACCGTATTTCAACTTCTACAACACTTTCCATTTTTTGTTTCTTTTTCATAGCATATCGCTCCTTCCTTTTCGCCGATATTGCTTCTTTATTCCTTTCATAATATGAAACACCTGCCTTTCTATACATTTCTGGGTTTTTTAAGACATATCTTCTTGAAGCCTCGTAATGAGCTTTTTTCTTTTCTTCATCAGATGTATATTTAGCAGGTCGCCCTAACTTTACAGAGCCGACTGGTCCGCTTTGTGATGGCATACAACCGAGCTTCACCAAAACTCTAAAACTCTATATGCATATTGTTATATAATAATAATCATAATTATATAAATTAAAAATTAATTCTTATTGTTTCACTTGAATTGTTATCTCCATTCCGTAATTCTTACCTAGACCGCCACCATATACTTTATAATGAACTTTTCGTTTTTCTGGTAGTTTCTCGTTTATTTCTTTTGCTAGTTCTTTCGCCACATAACCCAAATGTTTTCCATCACTTGTTTCAACTTTAATAGCATTTTTGTCAAATTGATTATTCGGTTCTTTCACTATATAAACATTCGTTCTTAGATTGCGAATGAGATATATTAAATTATTTTGTCTCCCCTCAAATGTCACCCCGACGACTTTCGTTCCGATGAACACCATCTTTCTTATACTATATAGTTATTATTATATTTTTTTAGATGATAATTAATTAAATGATAAATAATTAAATGATTAATATTTGAATTTCGCTTCCTTTTTGATTTATCTCCTTCGTCGTTAGCTGTCTACTTGATTTCTTAATTATTTCTTATGATGTTGATTT